>PVLD010003994.1:0-132679 GCA_004027595.1 Dinomys branickii
TCGCCCCGGCAGCCTGGTCCGCCCTACCACATCTCCCCCGGCATCTCAGAGAAATACGCCCAGTTTAAACTTCCCAGCTGAGGTCCCGGTATTCACGCTCGCCAAGTCTGTCTCGAGCTGGTGGTGTTTATCAAAGAGGCTCGCTCCCTTGCTGCTTACCTGGTCGCCATCTTCCCCCCAGATTCTAGATGGGAATTTTCCACATTTTTGTTTTAAACAGAAAAAACTTTAACAAAACAGTAACAGTGAAGACAAAAACAACACAGAAACATCAAAAATGATGCATGACCTCAAAACAAAATGATAGGAATTAACAATGGTGGCTGCAGTGCATACTGTTATCTTCAATTAAGTTGCTTAGTCCACCAGATGGGGTTATCATCAGTGGCACAAAATAGAGGCTCAGTAAATATTTGTTGGCAGAAGAAATTCCAGTAGTACAGTGATTCATGTGTGCTATTTTTTGCTACTGATTTTACAGAGGCATGGATGGTTGGAAAAACCAGTAGCCAGGCAGTCAAGCTGCAGAAATGAAGAAATGTGAGAAGATAATTCATTTTAGTATAGAAGATAATCAAGAAATATAATCACAGCAAATTTTGAGTTCATCTTTCTTTGATTATTTTTATATTTCAGAGTTCAAAGGCTTCTGATAGTCTATGACACTTATCCTCATATGCCTGTCTTTTTAATGAGCGGCTTGATCCTTTACAGAGTTTTGTTTGGGAAGGGAGGTAAAGAAAGACAGTTTCTTATTTTTGGAACCATTTCATGCCAGAAAAATCTGCAAACATTGTCCTAAGATGTAATATTTTTTTGCCAGGTTATTGGGTTTCATTCAAGAGAGACATTTTATTAGAACTATACTAACACAGATAA
The DNA here is from genome assembly GCA_004027595.1 of Dinomys branickii. NCBI lineage: Eukaryota > Metazoa > Chordata > Mammalia > Rodentia > Dinomyidae > Dinomys > Dinomys branickii. Next base: position 880 of record PVLD010003994.1, read on the forward strand.
TTTTTAGGGCTGCATTTTAAGTGGATTATTATATGGAAAGGGAATTTTCAGATACATATCTCTGTACTTAAAATCCTGGAAAAAATAGCAAGAGTGTAGCTTGTCTAATGGGATAACTTAAAATTCTGTGTTGCCAAGTGTGTGAAAGACAGCTTTGTATTCTCTCATAATTCTAGGTTTTAGTCACTCACTCTATTAGTTTTAGTCATGTTGCAAGGAGGGTATTTGCCGATTGAGTAGTAATGAGATTTAGTGTACATTTCGTTTAACCTTCTATCAGGTAGGCCAATTAAAATGTTACATTTGAGAAAGCACATTGCCCAAATTCTGTCTAGGAATGTAATACATGGACTTACATGCTTCTGCTTTATACTCTCCAATTAATGACGTACATCAATTTATTATCCTGGGCCAGTTAGCTCTCCTGCTCAAGGCTCAATGATAATATATCCTAAACTATTTGAACCCGTAAAAGACAGTGGATTTTCACTGAACCAAATATTTTTTAAAAAAACACATCTTGCCTATATCCAAGTGTTGAGGTTAAGCTTAATCATGTCAACTTTGGAGCAACGAACAGAGGTAGTAAAGCACATTCTGGGTGTGGCTGGATGGGTCATTAAGGCATGACCATACATACTATAAATGATCCCCTGCTCTTTGCTGTATTGCACTGACCCACTGCTCTGCACAGTTGGACTGGTTGTCTTTGCTCCCCTACACCTTTCTACTATAACACTTCTGCAGTAGAGCCAGCTTGCCAAGAACTGAATCCCTGTGAAACTGGTCCTGCTGTGAATAGCACTTGATGCAGTGCCTGAGGGCAGCAGAAGTATTAAGAGATTGCTGAAATGGCAAGCCACCACTCTCAGAGTGCCAGCACGGTGGCTGGGGTGTCACCAGGTTGCTTCTGGGACAGCAGTGCTGTGACACACCATTAAACACCCCGCATGGCAGAACGCATTTTAGCATCTAGTTCCCTCCTTCAGCAGAGGCTGATCCAGCTGCATATGCCTCATTGCTTAAAATCATTGTAAAGAATGAGCAGAAGTAAGAGTAAGAGATGATATCATTACTGGTACGTAATTTTACGACCTGATTCATTTGACCCACCATTGTTCTCAATTTCTATCACTTTTGTTGCAAAAGTATGTGCTTAATTTCTATTAAAATGGTATGTATTTATACATTTATCTTTTTTGATTAAATCATAGTTTTCTGTCTTCCATGTCAGTAGTTTAATAGTTTAATAGTATGTTTTATTTATTTTATCCCCAAAATGACTTTTTTCAGATTTAAGGTGAAACTGACAAAATGATACGCACGTAGTGTATATAAGTAAGGATGTTTTGGTTATGTATAATTTATAGTGATTACCACAGTGGAGCTAACTTACACATTCACCACCTCACACAGCTATTGTTCATGGGTGTCTGTTCATGGGTGTGTTCAAGGTCTACTCTCTTGGCCAGTTTTAGTGCATATTCCTGCTAACTATAGTCACCACGTAGTACATTAGGCCTCCAGAACTCATTTGTTCTATAACTACAAGTTTGTACTCTTTGAGGTCATAGTCTTGACTGGCCATTCTGTGTTTGGATTATTTCACTTACCATAATGTCTTCCAAATTCATTCATTTTGTCTCAAGTGTTAGATTGGTTTCCTTCTTAGGGCTGAACAATATTCTCTCTATATTTATGTATGTACAATATGTTCTTTGCCCATTCGTCCACCAGCAGACACTTGGTTAATTTTCATAGCTTGGCCATGGTGAGTAATGCTGCCAGGAGCAAGGGAATGCAACTGCCCCAAGTGAGAGTGATTTTATTTCCTTTGGAGATGTATAGTACATAGAGAAGTGAGATTACTGGATCATATGGCATTTGTTTTTCAGTTTTTGGAGGAATCTCTTTATTCATCTACTCTTGCACTGAATTCAGTTACATGCCTCTTTAGTCTTTAGTATATTTTAATTTGGCCCATCCCATTTTTGGTCTTCTGACATGATCAGTTTCTAAGAGTCTAGGCTGGGCCCTGTTGTTTTGCAGAACGACCTTGAATTTAGAGTTGTCTGATTGTTTCTTCATAATTGCTTACTACTACACAGATGATGTGTCCTGTAAGTTTTATTGTACCCAGAACTGCACATTACACCAGGTTGTCTCACTGATAATGTTAACATCCACTATGTCTCTCCTCTGTAAAGGCCCCTTTTCAAGAGACAAATGTTGGCAAAGATGTATACAGGTTTAAATTTCTTTCCCATCTAAACATTTTCTTCTTTTTATGCTGCAGCTTATTTCCCACAGTCATACTAACCCATATCCCATGCCAAATAATGGGGACATTATCCAAAGCTCTGGGGAAAGGGAACTTGTGAATGTTCTCAACCTGAAAATGTCCTTAAAAGTGCCGTTCAGTTCTCTTATCATCTTATTGCAGACTTTCATCATTTAGGACCTGCTGTGCTTACCCAAAACTACTTGGAAAGTTTTTCTCATGGATCTGGGCTCTCCTAACCTTCTGTCACTAAGATATTGCTTCAAACTCTACCCTCAGCAATGTCCAGTACAACTGAGGTAGACTGGATGAGCATTAGCACTACATAGGCTGTATATCAAATGGGAAAGAGTGAAGTAAACCTCAAAAGATAAGAAACAATAGAACGTAGATTACTCTCACATGGCTTGCTCCAAAGTTAGAAAACTGAAGGGTATTAAATGCAGGGATAATATTGATAAAGGAAATGAAAAAATTGGAGTGAAATAAAGAAAGCAAATTGAGTGGAAGTTTCTGTGAATAATTTATCTCAATTCTAGTGAAAAAGGTCTCTTTTAATATTTGAATAAGTCTGTTTGGATTTGAAATTCTGACTTTTTCCTTTTATCATTATTTGAGCCTGGACAGGTTGTTTAATCTTGTCTCATTTCTCTATCTATTAAATAGGGACAATAACCTTTATATCACATAGTTTTTGTAAGGATTAGTAATGTTGAGTGCTCAAATTCTAACTTCTAGTAGGTATTCAACAAATGATATCTATTGTTACAAACAACTATTACTAGGGAATTTTTTATGGTGCTTTGCACTGTATAGACAATACTGAGATCAGACATTATCAGACTCAATTCTTGTACAAATTTACAGTGAGAGGAGAATGAAAATAATTAACAAATTGTCAAATTCTATGCTGATGAAACACCCAAGGTGAGATCTAAACCAGTTCACTCTACCTGGTTAAAATAAGATTGAGGCAACAGTGTCATCTTGCAAAAAGCAGTTATTTTTAATGTTTCAAAAGTAGACAAACACCAGCTGCATAGTTTATGCCATGGTCATGTTAATTAAAGAAGAACGCGAATGCCAAATGAAAGATAATGAAATTAATTGGGATTGTAAGAAGCAATGTGTTGTAGAAGCAAAGCAGTTATCTAAACATTTCTCATGGGCAATATCCCCAGATATGTGTTTGAAGACCAAATCACTCCTCCTTTGTCTTTTTAAAGAGCTACAGGAGGATGGGCTTTAGAAACATGACTGTTAGCTGTTCTGGCACTGTGTGGCCTGACCTTGTTCTTATTATTGAATAAACTGTTCTACTTGGCTTTGTGCACACTTACTTAGACTCAAATGAATAATGCAAGTGATTGATTATGTAACTATTTTAATACATAAACTATGGAGCTGCCCTGTGCTTCTATGAAATGGTTTGGGTCTACATAATTTTTTAATTTATTGAGTGATAAATATCTACAAAAATCAAATAAGTATTAATGGAGCTCTTAGTGTATGTTTTGTACAATGCTAGATTGGAGATGGAAAGGAATGGACAAGGCACCCATTTTCGTCTTCAGAGACTGCAGTTTTTTGGAGAAAAATTGAATACATAAAATATATCACATCATGTACACAAAAGTTCAACAGAAGCTCTTTTGTGTTATATGCCATAAAATAACAAAGCACGCCATTTCAGGACTCTGGAGCATCAGTTAGGATCCCGCTTCCTCTTCTGCAAATAACTGCAGGGCATCAGTGAGGAATTCACGCCTCCGCGGCAGGTTTCCAGCTCTCTGCATCACGCTGGTGCTGAGCTGTGGGCCTTTGAGTACCGCCCTGCCTGCAGTAATGTCTCTATACCTTGGAGTCAACTTCTTTTAGAGAAACAGATATAACTTCTTGGCAAATCAAGACCATCTTATTCTAGTTCCAGAGACTTTCTCTTGAATATGACTTGTTTCAGTTTTAATTGTTTTAGTATGTGTTTGCATTATATAATGATTACGTTCTTTGTGGGGAGTTGGTAGATGTACTTATGTTAATTCTTCTTGTGCCCCCTTTTGAAAGCATTTCATCAAATTCCATGCCCATTGGCACAAGATCAACTGCTGTAATTTTGCACCAAGATTCAGGTCTCCACTGGGTGTTTTTCTCAGAGGATAAAGATGGTACTGGATAAAGGTGGTTGTTGATATTAAGATGATGTACAGAGACCATTGAGATATATTCTGGTACTCAGACAAAGGCAATTCCTTCAGTATGATTTTGTCTCTCGCCATTTGCTTTTCTAAGTGATAGAATCATAGAAATTTTATCTCACAGCTCCTTATGGTTTGTAAAGCAGTGTCATGCATCACCTACTGCCTCTAGATCTCACAATAATGCCATGAAACAAAGACTTCTCTTTACTCTTTTCCTGACAGATGGGGAACCTGAGCGATAGCAAGTTTATTTAGTTTGTTTGCTATGACATGGAAAATAAAGGCTGAGCTGAGAGTAAATCACATTAATTTGGCTCTAAACTCTGCTCTTTTTACCCTCACACACTAGCTCTGTGCCATTTCAAGTACAATGGTTCTTTGTTTTCTGCTCTCCAATTGTCCTCTCTTTTCCTATTTCCGCTCTTTTCTGTACCCCTGCGACATGCCCTGTTGTTTGTCTGCTCTTTCATTTCCCTCTTTTTCTCTCCTGGCCTCCTTTTCATTCTTCTGCTTGAAATTTTTAAGGAGACAAATGAACATTGGTTAGCTGGGGGAAACTCCCTCGATCAAACTGCCTGACTTCAAATCAGCAGAGCAATTTCAGAGAAGTACATGGTGTGATGAAGCCAAAAACCAACCAACGAACAAAAGAGAAGAAACATTAACTATGGGAACAAACTCCAATCTTACCAAAGGGTAGGGATATCCAGTGGAAGTGAGCAGTGTGATGTTAATAATTGTGAAAGACAAGCTTCAATTTGTTTGATGTGGTGCAGTCAATTGGTTGTAGATGGAGTTGTAAGGCATGTTTTAGAATGCGCTCACAAAAAGCACATTAACATGAAATTCTATCAGTTTCATAAGAATTGGGTGATCCTATCCCTTCAAATTTCAGCTTTTTAAGAAATGTCATCATGGGAGTTGAAACTTGGTCTATGGTTATGATTCTCAGACAAGGCTCAGAGTTCTCAATGAAAATCACTCAGTTTTGCTTCTGCAAAAGAGTGGGTTAAAATGAAAGGAAACTGCTCAAAAGTAAAGAGCAACTAGGATGAGGGAAAAGAGAAAACAAAGAAGGAGAAATTATGTATATATGTATACACAGGATAGTTAACATAGTTGTACTACTGAGTTTTATTGCTTTACTGAAAGGAACAGTTAATGACTAATTATTTTATCAGTCTTACGTGTCTCTATTTCTTTTCCTAAGAAACCACTTTGAAGATACCAATATGTAATATAACAACCATTGTTAATTTCCTACCACTTTGTCTGTAATTCAGTATTGCTTGTATTGTTCTTATGCTATTTTGTAAATGGATGTCTGCTAATATGTTTTTGTTCTTTTATTTTTAAAATAAATTAAAAATATGGATCAATTAGGACCCAACATGAAAGTCTTACTGATTGTGCTTGTTGACCCTGTTGGGAATTGTGCAAACTGAGTTTGTACCCAGGAGCACTATAGTGAACTCTGAGTATATATAGGTCTATTAAAGTATTTAAGAAATGATGTGTGTAAAAAATGGTCCGAGAAATGAGGGAAGGGTTTCATCCTCCATCATGACAATGTTCTGTGTCATACTCTGCTTCTGGTACAGAAATATTTGTCAACTAATATCATCACAGTGTTCCTTCTCTTACTGACCACTGGATATAGCACTGTAGCTTTTGGTTCTTCCTCAAAGTTCAAATGACCATGGAAGGTGAACGTCATGGAACTATTCAAGACACCGAGGCAGTACAGCTAACAACACTCATGAAAGAGGACTTCCAGAATGGTCTCAGAAAGTGGTGAGAGTAGTGGGGTACATGTGTTCAAATTGAGGGGGTAATTGCTGGTAATGTGTCATTTACTGTAATAAGTTTTTTTAAAAAAATCATTAAAGTTTCACTGCAGTTTTCAATCACATTTCATATAGTGGAGGGGTTATATTTGTTATAAACTCATAAACCAGGGTATGTGACCTATCTGGGTGAAGACAGAACTTCAGCCACCTTTGGCTCTTCCACAGAGCATTCGTGGTTTGCACTAAGCCTGATGTTCAAGCCTAGAAGGGGCAGGGCCTGACAGCCAAGGCATTCAGGACCCTCTTTCATCAAAAGAGTCAGAAAGAAGTTGTGTATGAGTTTCTAATTTAGTGACAGCCCTTGAAAACAATCCCTATTTCCCACATTGCTTTGTGCTTGTGCCCATTTCTGAATCAGATCAAAACTAGGAACATCTGTGTATAAAATCTAATAAAATATGTTTCACATGTGACCAAGATGATGTAAAAATGACATTTGGGAACAGAACAAAAGAGTTATCTTAACCACAATATAGTATCTCCCTTCTAAACATAGGCAATGCACCTTCAATTTCCACTGCCTAATTTGTTTCTACCTCTTTAAAATAAAGCATTTATTAAGATTCGTATCTGAAACTATTTTTGGAAATAACTGGGGCATGCAACTACTTGAGTAACATGCAGAACATTTAGTCTCCATATCTCCTGAGCTCCAGAATCGTCCCCACTGGAATTTGCATCTCATCTACCCATCTGTGCATTCGGTCTCCAGAGACCAGTGCAAAGCCAAAAAGATAAAAGTCTTCTGGAGTCTTTCTGCTTTCCAACATTAAACCATTGTGTCTGCAGTCAGGAGTGCTCTGGGTTCTGGTTCTGAGATCGACCTTTAGTACTAAGTGACCCTGGGGTAAATACTTGATTTCTCTGCTGCATACTTACTTGCAAAATGAAAAGACTGCATGGAGAAAACAATCCTGTGGTATTGTAGGGATAGTCTGTGTTTTCCAAATTGTGAAATGCCAAAGGAAATGCAGTAGGCCACTTGGGTAGATGGAAATCACTTTTCAGTTTATCTATCATTGACTTTTACAATAACATTATAATAGAACAGATGTTTTTAAGGATTAATGAATGATAAATATAAATTGACATAATAATATTGCTGCACTGTTTCCATTCTGGTTCATTAACTATCATTGAAGACACCCTGTGACTCCTAGTTTCATGTGCCCTGATGTACTCATCCAGTAGCTGCAAGCTTCCCCCACCAAAGGGTCCCCAAGCCTCCCATTTGAATCAATGGAAGTGTGAAATTCTTTTCGAGATCATCTCTTTAGGAGATCACAAGGTCACTGGCACTCAAAAGAACATGGATGAGGAAAACAAGACACAGGGCTAGAGTGAGGAGAGAAACTAACTCCCACTGCTCCCTGAAGTTTAAATAGTTCCCCTGTGGTTTCAAGTTCAGTTCTGTTCTGCTTTTAATTTAAAACTATTCTATAGCAGGCAACTGATTTTTGCTAGTCTCTTGGGTGATTTTCTAAGACAGATTTCACTGTATTCTACTCTTGTGTGTGCACTTAGCGCCCATTAGCAGTAATGGGTGTTATGCATGTATAGCTCCCATTAACAATAATGGAAATTATGCATGTGCATCCAGAGGAAAGTATGCTCACCAGTGCAGGAATTTTTTCAGGAGGAAAAGTACTCCTTATGCAGCATTTGGCTTTTGTTTTAGGCTTTTTATTGTGGTGACGATTTGTGCTGCAGAGAATGAACAGGGTGTGAAAGACTGCCAGCTTTGCCATGTGCAATCTGTACAGTATTTTATAAGATCTTGGCAGATAATTTTTGTATGACTAAAACAACAGTTAAGCAAAATGTCAAAGAAGTAAAACAGTCCAGGTGTGGTGGCAGAGGCCTGTAATTCCAGCCCATGGGATGCTGAGGCAGGAGAATCACTGTGAGTTCCAGGCCTGCATGGGCTCCAGAATGAGTTTAAGGTCAGCGTGAACAACACAGCGAGACTCTGTCTTGAAAAAACAAAAAACAGATTCAGATCATTTAATACAAGATCAGGAGAGCAGAGGGTGCTAGGTAAATTCCTTAAGGATAAGAATTATAGTAGATAATATCATCTATTTCAGGGTAATAGATACAGTGTAGATTTGAGCAGATGGGGGAAATAATTCTTTAGGAACAACTGAATGCTATTTATGCAGACTATAATAACATTCCTCCAGATGCGCCTGTGTTAACTGGGAGAGCCACTTTCTATCATGACACGTTGTTAAGAAATGGTAGACCAAAGGTGATATTATAAGGGGCTATGAATCACCAGCACATTCATTTTAGAACAAAACACGCAGAAAACAATCTTTAACTTTAATATGCAGTCAAGAATATGATTCATCTTCATTTTTATGAGTGGCAGAGTGCAGCAAACACAAAAGATGTTTCTGGATTGTCAAAGGGATGATCTAAGTGTTTCCCTCTTTGGAGAGTGCCCTTTGCTTGAATATCCAACATCTATGTTAATCTGTAAAATATACTGGTTGTGCTTAGTGTGGGATACTTCTCGCCCTGTTTGGAGCCAGATAGGGGCATGGCCTGAGGAAAGCCTCGACTTTGGTAATGAGTGTGAATGACACAAAAAAGCCTTTGAGTAGCACAATATTTGGAGTGAGAGTCACCTGCCTCGAAATGCTGACTCTGTTCCTTGGGAATTTATTTTATGTTTCTGAATCCTGTTATCTCACTTGTAAAATGAGGAATATAATTCCTATCTTATAGTTGCTGGGAGGATTTGAAAATGTCTCAAATGGCATTAGCAGAGCTATTACTAACAATTGTTAGTCCGGAAAAATAAAATTCAACAATATTAGAAGCCAAGATGTTTATCTGCCACATCATATTGATCACCTTCTCATTAGTTCTAAATTTTGTATATTTTAAACTCTGGCTTTTATTATTTGACCATAAACATGTCTGCGATAGCCTGTCTTTCTATATTTGGGGGCGGATAAATGTAATGTTCTCAGGAAAAGAATCTCAAACATGTAGGTTGACCCCTACTTTATTCTTTTACTACTTTAGTCTTCACACTTAAGCAAAGTTAAACAATCATGAACCCTAAATTTTAATGATAATTCAGCTACAAAAGGAGCATGAAGTTTTTGAAGAGGATGAGAATTCTTATTGTCTTTCCCCTATTGCCTTACCACTGTGCTACTGAATGTGCAAGCAATTTATAAACAATGAAGTTCTTTGACGAACTCATGCAGTCTTCTCTTGGTATCTGCAGGGTGTGGGTGCCAACACACCTCTCCTGCAGGACACTAACCTCTGTGATGCTCAGGTATTTTATGTGAAAAAATGTAGTATTTGTGTATAACTTACATCCTCTTATAAACTTTCAATAATCTTTGGAGTATTTATAATACCTAGTACAAGATAAATGCTATGTAAAAAAATGTTCCTTGTATAACAAGGAAAATGTGTTCCTATTAATACAGTCATGATTTGTAAAAACAGTTTTCTGCCTTTGGTTGGTTGAATCCATGGTGGTGATACAGAGGATGCTGACTGTACATACTTTCTGGCTAGTCCTGTGTGAAAGATATTAAAATATGTAAATTATACATCTTAACCATTTACTTAACTAGTTGCTTAGTTAACTAGCTATTTACTTAGCATGTTACAGTGGCAAGAGATCCCCATGAGCCTTAATTTCTTCATTGGCAAAAGGAAACTGCAAAAGTGTGTTTGTTTTATCAGGTTGGTTTGAGGAATAAATAATACCATACATAAATCGAGTCTGAGAAAGGCCTTGAAAATGGGGAAAGTAGTCTCAGGAAGTTGGTCTTAGGCTGTGGGCAACCATAAGACTTTGGCTCCCCAGGTGATATTGGGGTGTGAATGAAGTAGTTCTGTGAATGAGGAGGACTCTAGAAAATGATAAAGGATACATATTTTTCTGATTACTTACGTTTTTAGGGTTGGCATCACTAGCTATGGTCGGGACATGGTTGGTTCCCTCAGTGTAGACTGCTCTGATGTTGGAAGGGTGAAGCTTATTTCCAGGAGATCTTGTGTGTTTCTAGGATGTGTGGTGAATCTCAACTTTCCCACAGCAATGCCCACTGACATGACAGTGCCCACTTTAGTCCACCATTTTGGAAAAGATTCATTTGTTTTTACTACCAGGAAAAGTGCATGTACTGAGGAATGATTTGGTCTCTGTTTTTGACCTATGTATTTGTCCATGAGAATTTATGGTTAGGTGTAGATAGAGCTCCCACAGAGTTGATATGATCTGTGTGCAGATTTTAAAAAAATAATCCATAGAGTTTTCTTTTAGTAAATGTTCAGTTTACATTTTTATTGCTTATTTATTTGGGAATAAATGGGAATTCCCAGTTTGGGAATACTGTGTATCCTTGTAAGCTCCTAAGGGTCTGTGAAGTTGGCTTACTACTGTCACTTCCAGACCTTTGCAAATAAAAATCTGGGCATGCAGACTCGCTCAGGTGGAGAAAGAGATACCAGGGAGCTGCAGTTACTCCCCCGCACACTCTCCATCCCTTACCTTATTTCATTTTCCTGTCATAGCACTTAGTATAACTGGCAGCTGTGTATCTTTTCATCCATTATCTGTCTCCATGAGGACAGGGGTTTTGTCTGCTGTGCTCTTACTCTGTGTCTGTGACCTTGATCATTGCCCAGCATATAGCAGGCACACAGTATCTGCCTGTTAAGTGCAGTGGCTGATGAACAACTGCTTCTCTTTAATAGCTGCATTCTGCTGGATAGGTGCAGAGAAGGAAATGGCAGAGAGGTTTCTCTGGGCTTCTATCTGCAAGGCTGAGAGCATGGTATCAGGAAGTGACCCCGTCTCCTGGGTGGAAGATGGAGGTGTAAGTCTACCCTTTCCCAGTAGTTACTTCTACACACCAGTTATGCTCTTCTAAGTCTCAAGGTTTGGATCTGTACAATTATGCTCTTCTAAGTCTCAAGGTTTGGATCTGTACAAAAGTTAATGATAATACTATTTTCAGACACATGATTATAAATGTTCTATTTTGTGGATTGTAAGTCTGAGTTGTTACTAGCAAATGGCATTGCTGGAAAGCAAGACATTTATGACATTATCCAAATGACATGCTCTGCCTTCAAAAGCCCTATAAGCTTGGGGCGAATCTTGTTCTAGGTCTGTTTCTTTACCTGGAAAGAGGGTTATTTTTAATGATTCTGAATGTTCACTACAGCTATGAATGTCCATGTCACTGAAGGCTATTCATCTTCCTTTCTGATGTTAGGGACTTTTCTAGTATTCTTCTTATTTCTAGAAAAAATACCACAAAAGATATTTAATGCCAGGTGTTTGCTTCATTTTTTTTCATCATTAGGCACTGTCTACTTAAAAGTGGCAAATTCACCCTCCACTACTACTCAAAATTTCAGTATCCTTTAAAACGACAACGCAGAGTAGCTATGAGGAGCACCTTCCCCAAGTAAGTACTACTGCTAACATGAGGTGCAGCACGTTTAACAGATGCAGCTCTGTGTTGGCAGGAAGTGTGCCCAGTTGCAAAGGAGACCAGACTTTCACTAGCACGTTATTCTGCTATTGAAAGAACCACCTCTCTATCCCAGTGTGAGAAAGGAAACTGCCATTCCTGCTAAGAACACTATTTACAGAGATTCTCTGAGGAGATTATGGCAATTGTGAGTGGATATACGAGTGAGGTGGGTTAACTAGCTTATGTCTTAGGTTGTGGCCTGTTAAAACCTAGTATTCATATTAATTGACTGGGTTCTGCACACAGAGTTCATGCTTTGCCCTGGGAGGCAGGAACTGAGGACCAGGAAGGCTGCTGCTCCATACCCAGGGGCTTGGCGATAGTATGCAAGGGATGCTATTTTTAGGGAAGAAAATTTCCTTTAGGGAGACTTCTTTTTCCATGTAAGAACATGGAACTTCCTTGTGCCTGTCTCAAACCATGATCTGGGTTGTAACAGAGATTGAACATGAAGCTGTTGGAGAATAGGAAGCTGCCAAGTTAGTGTCTGGATGGGCAGGAATGCACTGGAATTATCATGAAATAAGTGGTATAACATAGAAACTACAAATTTCTCATATATGGTGTGAAGGCTTGCCATAATCTCATTCCAATTTACAGGCCTGACTCTTCCCCACTTCTCTCTGGAACATGTTCTTAATTCCAAGCAGGCAAATCTTACAACTTTTAATAAGTCACATTCACCTTTACTTGCATGGCTTTATTCCTGTTGTGCCTTTGGTCTAAAGAAATTCACTTAATACCAGTATTTCCTTAAAGGTGTAGAACAGTTTCTATCTTTCTATTGGGCTCCACAAGCCACAGAAATTTCCCCTCCCCCTCAACTCTCACTATATTTTACAGTCACTTTTTAGATTTACCTCCAGGTTGTATGTCCCTCTTCGTGTCAGAGAGTAAAGGTGCACACTTCTTTCTCATGTTCTGTAGTACATGTTGGAAACCACATAGGGTCACATGGAATTCTTATTTTTTTGCTACAAAGTTCTTCTTCATATTTAATAATTGTTCTAGCTTCCCTTCCTAGTAAATATAATACGGCTTTCCACACTCCAAAGCTGCCTTTTATTTATTTTGAATTCTCTTCTTTTTACATTTGTAAAGAGCCTAGCACAGACCCTGGGAAACACAGATGTTCAATAAATGTCAAGTTAGCCACATCCTCTCCTCTGGCTTTGCTGCCTGTGGCGTGTGTAACTTCAACATGACACGTCGCTCTCTCCTCCCAAGACATGTGTGGCCTAAGTTCTTCTCCAGGATCTCCAGGAGGGACCACAGCTATAATTCATGGGCAAAGGTGAGAGTCACTGTCTTCTTTCTCTCCCTTTACAACCATTAAACCTCTTTCTGCTTGTTACTCAGTGTTTCTTCTAATGTCTTCTAAATGTATGCATGTAGGTATGTATGTATGCTTTAGCCAGCATGTTGACCTCTTTTATCCCCAGGAAATCTTTCATAATCCAGGGGCTGTTTATGCATAACCATAGCAGTGCTTTTTTAAAAAATAAAACTACCATGAGTGCTAATAATTTGGGCATTTTGGTGTATTTCTTTCCAAAACGGAGGCAAGATCTTTCACTGATAGTGTTTCACATATTTTATAGAGTTCCTTTGAAGTTATTAGCTTAGATTTTTTTTCTGAATGCCTCTTAATCATTCTTAATTAATTTTAGATGTAAATAGAATGTGACATCTTTTCTTTTTAAAGAAATGTTAATTACCACAAAAGTAGAGCATGCAACAGCTGGTTGAAAAGAACCCGGAATGAAGAACTATAGCATTTTGAACAGAAGGATTAATTTTTTTTATTAACTTGTTTTGGTTTTTGCAACTTGCCTGCATTTCTTCTAAAAGTTGCTTTCTGTGAAAAAGGACACAAGCTATATTTGAATATCTAGCCTGGAAACAGGTCTATTTGGGATTCTGACTGTATCATTCTGTAACTGACTGAGCTTATACAATTTAAACTTTGCTAGCCTTTGATTTTCTCATGTATGGAATGGATGAAAATAGTTGTACCTACCTTGTAAGATTATCAAACCTATTAAATCAAATAGTATTTATAGAAGACAACATAATGCCTGGTGCCAGAGCACTTGTCACTGCTTTGTCTATCAGGAGAAAACTGCTTATTTCACAGCATACCAATAAGCGTACCATCTACCTTGGCTTGACATTCTTTATAGCTTTAAAATCTGTGGAGCTATGTCAGCTCTGGTTCTGTACAACTGCAGAATTGGAACTTCATTAGTGAAACTATTTTGCCAGTATCTGGAAGGTTCCCTATGAAACTGGGGAGAAATAGGGAGGTTTAGTCTTAAACAAATTATGAAAGAAACAATTCCTGGGGTTTATTGTCTCAGCACTGTTTCCATATCCAGTACTGAGAACTGTCATGTGTCTGAGTGTGCAGCCTCGGAGAGATCTGGCATTAGTTCAGGTCATAGATACAGATTTAAGCACAACATGATAACTGTAAGCCGTGCTGACAAATGACAGGGGACATTTCCAGAAAGGAGGCAGAACTTTGCAATGGAATGCCCATTTACTTGTACATTTATTCATTCATTTGTCTATTTATCTAATGATCACTGAGTACCTTATATGTTCTAGATACTGATCTAGGTGCTTGACCTATGTCAGTTAATAAACAAAGGCAGAATTTCCTGATTCCAAAGCTTGAAGTCTAGAAGAGCAAATACATAATAAAATAGAGTAAATGTATAATAAAATAGAATACATACACAATAAAATGCTAGGTGAAGTGCCAGAAGTAAGAAGAGTAAAAAAAGAAGACGCTGTCTTAGCTATGGGTCATGGAAGATCTCCTCAAGGAAATGTGATTTAAGGTAAGTAGCAAAAAGGAAATAATAGCAAGAGAGAAGTAAAGCTTGAATCAAAGAGAGGAAAGAGGATGAAAAAGGGCAGGGCGTGCATTAGCATGCTGGAAATGAGGGCCCTCCAGGCAAGCCAACACTTTGTCACCCCTTAAAATGGATATTTTAAAACCTATTTGTTCAATATGTATTTCTGGGGGCCAGAAAGAGATTGATTTTTCTATTGAGAAAAAATTATATGCAAAACACATTCACTTAGTAATTCACTTCAGCTGGGTCACCACTGCAGCAATACTGGGGAGGCATTCAGCAAAATGTTCTCTATTTCCTTCTCTTTTTCCAGTTTGCATGTGTTCTGAGCCAGAGAACTTCTTGGCAGGTATATCAAAAGTGCAAAATTTAGATAATAAAATAAATGACTCATCTCTGATGAACAGCCCTCTGCCACGTACTGCTTGAGTTTAGAAGTTTGGCACACTGCCAGTTCCAGCTGTTACTTGAAGTTTGTTTTGCAGAAGTATATCTGGGTGATGAGGAGAATATCTTTCAGTTGCATTTGTGGGTACTGAATACTTTTCCAGAAGCAATACCAAAGCAAATTTCATAGCTGAATGACATGCTGAAGACTGAAGTTAGCAAGCCTGGTCTTTGTAACCCGCGCCACCGAGGTGAGCACACCCCAAGATCCAACCCCTAATCTGCTTCATAAATGAGTTAAGGGTAATTGGAGCATCAAGTGCAAGGGAGAAAGTGCATGAGACAAGACTGAAAAGGCACATGGAGACTAGTGAAGAAGCACCTTGTAAGTCATACATGGAACTTGTGAGAAACATGATCCCTCTGGAGAGTATGAAATAGGAAATGAGTCGGCAAATGTCTTGGCTTAGAAAGATGCTTCCTGTTCCTTTTGGTCCAAACTGTGGAAGAGAAATAAGACTTCAAAAGAGGAAGATTCTCCAGGGGCATATTGAAAGAACTGAGGAAATCAGTGCTAGTGATTGGCTGGGCAGGTGTCAGAATGGTGAGAAGCAGAGTGGAGGAAATGTCTTGTTGGACAAGGCATGGTAACCAGAAGTCCTAGGAGGGCTTTACCAGGTGGATGGTTGCCTGATAACAAGCTCCAACCACTAGACCGGACCTCAGAGACAAGGCTTGGGTCCACGCCATAAGGCACAAACAATAATAGCAAGATGAGGTCTTAATATATAAATCATTGTGGATAATGAACCACCCAATAATTATAACTGGAGTAGTGTTGAAAAAACAGAAATGCCAAGCGCAGGACCTAAAGGAAGGAGGAAGGGAGAGGAGAGATATTAGAGAGAAAGCGGCAGTTCAGTGGGAGGAGGGCACTCCAGGGACACGGTCTCGAGGCTTAGCTGTCACATTCTTGTGTCAACAGCTAGTTGGGAAGGATTTGAGAGACTGGGATGCTAATAGCTGATAATGACATAATGTCTTACATATTCAGTTTTTGCCTTTCTCTGCAGAGAAGCTGGAAACAGGTAGGAACTCATTCATTCTTCTGCTTGAAATGCTGCAGTGGATGGGAGTAAAACAAGATCAACATCTATGCCGTGGTTTCCACAGCCCTGGACGTTCTGGCGCGTGGTCACCTTTTGAGCTCACCTGTAGGGCTCAGCCACCTGAGCCTGCATTCTGTTTTCATTTGATTTTTTTTTTAAAAAGCACCATTTTCTCTATAGCAGCCTCCCTTCTCCTCACTTCGTCTCCCATTTCGTCCTACAGCTTCTTTCTCAGGAACCTTCCCTCACTGCTTTCTCTCACAGCTACAACCATTTTCTGCTCAAAACCCTTGCAATTGTAATTAAGTAACCCTTTTAGAAATAAGTTATTGCATTTATCTCTTCACAAACTGACTGCAAATGCCATGATAAGAGGAACAATGTTTGTTTGTTTGTTTATTGTGGTATAACTTGTACCTGGAGGTTTCTAGCCTATGTTTGTTGAAAAAATAGGGGAATCCATGAATTATTATTGTGTAACCTCTAGCAATGCCTGATCCAAAGCATTAGATTTCTGGCAGTAGCATCCACTACCAAAGCAATGTCAGTCACGGACAAAGGAGCATTTTTGGGGGTGGAGATGGGCTTTCCAAGTATCTTTTATGCTGTATCATGCTGGAAATGATAACTTTACTTACACATGACGCTACTGTTCATGGGCAAAGTGCAATGGAGAAAGTAGATGGGAAGGACAGAGATGTACCTAAGGTAGAAATTCTGAGGGAGGGAAGGGGGATGGTAGGAAAACTAGACCTCCTAGGTTTAAGGAATGAAACACTGAACACAGATATTCATAAGCAAGGTAAAGTTTGGCAACATGAACTTTTAAATGTACTAACTGAAATTTTGAGATGTTATCTTTTTCCCTTGAATTTCCTCCCTTTTCTGTTTTCCATTCGAGCAGATAGCAATTTCCTACTTCTTTGCCACATGAAGGATTTTTGGCAGAGTTCTCTGGCTTCTGTTGCCCACTGAGGATAATAGAGTTTGAAGAGAGAGGAAATAGGTAGCCCTGTGTGAAGTCAGGAGACACAGAAGGTAATGCAGTACATGGGCAGCGGCGGTGGCAGTGATGTTTGTCCAGGTCTTGGGGAAAGGGACAAGAGGACAGGTCCCTGGACAGAAGGGATGTGCGCTTCCTTCCAGGAGGGCCTTGAAGAGTATGACAGGACTTCAAGTCCACACGGCAAACTGTATAGGTTAGACGCCAAGCTTGAGTGCCAGCCTTGTTAACTGGCCCCCCTTTAAAACCCAAAGCATGACATGGAAATGCCATGCAGGGGGGTTTGATGGTATCAGGTGGCTGAAGTAAAATCCAGCTCTTACCAAAGCAGACAGATACTCTAGCGATGAGTGTTTGAATGCTTGGGTGTGAGGTGAGATCCCTAAAACTCAGCAAAAACCTGGAAGTGAGAGAGAGCCTGATAGCACCCGAGGTTAAATCTCTCACCAATTCCATGAGAATAGGTACTCCGAATAGAAATTAGATAATTTATAGCCAATAATGAAATGTAATTTTGCTTCAATTCCTACATGCTGCATTTAAGCATATGCACAATAACAGTAAAAGGTATATTAGACTTTCTATTTTGTGAGTATAGTTCAATTTTAAAAATTTGAAGTTGAGTCAAATCTGCAAAATATTTTAGGGCTCAGCTCTAAACTATTTGCACTGAGCTAACTGCCCTCATCAGCAGCAGACAGCTCTTGATGGAAGCTTAACCATAGGAGTGAAAAATAACACCCAATTCATGTCCATTCTGATAGTTGCATGGTGCCAAGCCATCTTCCAACAAAGAGTGGAACTATTATCAGAAAAGAGTGAGTGTTGCAGTGCAACACGAGAAAGTGGCATTGTAAATAGAGTAAAGCAGTCAGATCCGTGTTTCCTGTTATGTCTCTTCTCTGGTTCTGTACAACTGCAGAATTGGACCTTCATTAGTTGAACTATTTTGCCAGTATCTCCCTCCCTCCCTTCCTTCCTCCCTTCCTTCCTTCCATCTTTCCATTTTAGGTAAAAAACTACAGCGTGAAGTGCCTAAGATAAGGTGAATACAGCAGGGCCAGTGGTATGCTGGAGCTAGCTTTTACTCATAAAAGACAATTATCAGTTGTCTAGGAATTCTGTGAGCCAGTTTTTGAATTGTAGCTAGCTTACAGTCAGCCATGATGTGAACGTTTGCGGAACAAAAGTGTGTAAATCATGACATCACAACACACAGAAACACACACACACACACACACACACACACACACACACACACACAGAGGCCAGAAAGCTGCTCTACCAGCTCAGTAGTGAAAATGACAGCGCGGTAAGTTTTCCGCCTTCCTGCAAAGTTGTGGCTTTTCTGCACGTCTCAGGGAGCATCTAAGGCAGGCAGTGACACAGACTGGCTGTAACACAGGAGAAGTTATACCAGCGATTGCCAAGCCTCTAGGGTCCCAGGGGAGAAGATGCCCAAACAGCTGAAATGAGTGGAAGAAGACAGGCTGATGACACCCCAAAAGGCCTGCTTCCATGTTTTTGATCATTAAGAGTAAAACAAAGGACAGTTAAGCAAGTGGAAAATGGTGCTTTGAAGGAGAATTTCAATTCCACATGTTAACCACTAATAATATTTTCTGGGGGGATATCTGAAGGGAAACTTCATTTTGCTAAACTTGATATGTTTTCTGTTTCTAAGTCTTGTATGACAATGAAAAGCATTAGAAATGGACAAAGATTCCATAATTATTAGTAAAGGGATTCCTGAGTACTGAAATATAGTTTAAACCAATATGGGATATGAAAAATGTGCTATTATCTATTTTGGACTGAGTCTTGTGAAACATAGCAATGTAACCCACAGAATTTTTGGTTGTAGAACATTCTGATGGTTTTTATTTAGATATATTATCTGACTCTCTAATTAAAAACTTGGACTAATCCAATAAAATTTAGTTAATAAACATTTGTGCATATCCATTATTATTCAATACCATTGTAGAGATGAAAGGTAAATATTAATGAGTGCCCATGGAAACAAAAAGTTATTGCTAGTGTCTTCCAAATGTATAGAATTCGGTGCTGGGGACATAGCTCAGTGGAATAAGTGCCTGCCTGGCAAGCTCAAGGTCCTGAGTTCGATCCCCAGTACCGCAAAAACAAAAACAAAAACAAAAACAAACAAACAAACAAACAAAAATGTTCCAAATGTATAGAATTCCACCTGAAATACTTGGTGGCATCTGCCTGTATTTTTTTTTATAATGTTTTAGGAAAGAGGTAGAATTTCCTTTATTTTTCAGACAAGTCATCCTCTAAAATGTTGACAAGGGGGGTTATTTGTACTGCCAACTCTAGAGGACTAGAGGCAAGGTACGAAAATAGAATAAGGAAATTCTTCAAAATATGGGAGAAAAATGCTATTTTGTGTGACAGTAAGTAACATCAAAACTACTGGAGAAAGCAGAATTTTATTAAAACTCTCATACTGAAGCTAAAATGCAAACTTGACTAAATCGAAAATATCAACATAAAATTGTTATCTGCTATTTAAAAAGAAAGGATATTTGCTACTTGGCCACTCCAGGGGCTTCATTAGCATCCTGTATCCCCAGTTCTCACATAAGGTACCGAAACCTCTATTTCTAGTTCTTTCAACTTCTCCATTTGCTCTTTATTACTATATTTTAACAACAGGAGCTAGAGCCCCCTGGGAAGTTTGACTGGTTGTGTGCTAAGAGCAGAAGACCCTGGGATGAGACCAAAACATGTTATGGCAGTTACAAAAAAAAGACCCCTAATTTTTGAGTTTTGCACCTACTTGTGCTATTCCAGCTTTTATAATTGGGTATACATATTTATAAATATATACTAATAAATAAGTAAATAAAACAAACATATACTTTCACTCCACATTGGATAATAATTGTTAGGGTTAAAGCACTGCCAATTTTTGTAGCATATTTTCTCACAAACCGGTTAAGAAACATTTAATTAGAAAGCATATATTATGAGCAGCATAAATATACAATATTTGTGTAGATCAAAACGTAGTATGTTTACACTACCAAAATTAATTTGTATTAATGGCGTAATCCCCTCAAGATAAAACCCCAATTATTTTATCTACCAATTTGGGAAACTGTGCTCCAAAAGAGCTATATATTTAAAATACAAATTGTTCCAAATCTTGACTGGCAGATTTCAATTATGATAAGAAATTTCTTCTTAAGATTCTTTAAGTGCTTCCCCACTAAAGGGATTCCCAGGAATTTAAATGTTTTAGCTTAAGGCTCTGGTAGAGACTCTGGAAAAGCATAATCTCTCATTTTGCAAGACCAGTTAGCATCAGGATCCATTTAGGGGAGACAGTTCCCTTCAAGGGGCTTGGGAGGTCCTACACCCCATTTTTCAAAGGCTTTTCCTTCAAAAGGCCTTAGGCTTTTGAGACGTGGCTGTGGACTCAGGGTAACACACACTCCATTGTGTTCTGTTTGTTCCTCTTTCATATTTCTGATGCTACAGTTTGTAATGCTTAATTGAATTTAATCTAGCTTTTTTAGGGCCTTTATATGTTTTCCTTGTGATTACTATGCCCATTTAACAACCTTTCCTATTCAGTCCTAAGTAGAAAGGTGTGTGGACAAAAATATTTGAGAAATTGGTATCTATGAGTTTATTTTCAAGGTGATTCATGGTTTCTAACAATATTGAATTGTAATTCATCTACCAGGGATAAATGACTTATTTTCACTGGTGTAATTTTATTCAGATGAGTCTTTTGGACAGGGCCCAGCTGAGCTAAGGAGGAAACTAGTAATATATTTATTTTCTCCAAGTCTACCAGTCTGGAAAGAATAACTTTATCTTGTGATTTTATTCATTTTTATGGATGACTTAGATTTCAGTATAAGGCTACCATTTCTTAATAAGAACTGAAAGGACATTCACCCCTCCAACAGAAATGGAAAGAATATTTTAGGCCGCGCATGGCAAACTATAACCACTGGGTCAGATCTGACCTGCAGCCCATATTTGTATGGCCTGTGAGCTATTTCTTTTCCATTTTTGAATAGTTTTAAACACACACATAAATATATAACAGAGATCATACTCGGTCTTTAAAATCTAAAATCTTTACTCTCCAGCTTTTGAAAGAAACAGTTTACACACCTCTCTCTTAAAATGGGAGTAATTGAATGATAACTTAAAATTTTCCCTTTCTGCAGGTACATGGGAGTTTGTGTGGGAGCTAATGCACTGAAATCTCATAAAATATTAAGTGCATTGAGAATGAAAGGATGGTCCCCATTTTGCAGACAAGAAACCTGAAATGTGAGAGTCTACTATACCGTGTAATTCCTCAATGTCAGAAATAAGATTTACATTAACCAAGTGGGAAATTAAAGCTTGTACCAATAACCACTGTATTATCCCACCTCTGAATGTGATCTGAAGCTTATTTGGTTATTTGTTTGGGATCAAGACCACTCCTGATACCAATCTTCAAGCAGTCAAATTAGAGTCACGCTGTAATTGGGGAAACAGTGCTCGTACACAAGTTACGAGCTTTAAGCATAAAAGAGATACCCTGCTATGCCCAGTACGCCCAAACAGCAGCATTACAATCTGGCTGAGTAAGGCTGCCTTCTCTCTGATCCCTTTGCAGAGGGCTGACTCAGCAGTCAGAATCACTACCCTCAACCCTGTCAAAGTGACTTCATACAGGGCCTTGTTGGTCCCTTATGATTCCTTTCTCTGAAACTTGCCCTCTGTATCTGTGTGCCCAGTGTTTGGAATTGTTATAATTGAAAACACTCCCAAACCTTTCTCAGGCCTGTTCAAAGAACGGAGAATCTTAAAATAAATTCTAGGCTAGCCAGTTTATTGGTGGGGGTAGGCTCAGGACCATCGAAGGCATATTCCTGGCAGAGTCAGTTTGTTGGTCCAGATAACTTTTCTCCTCGCTGTGCCTTCCATGTTCGGGAAGAAGTTTAGGTCTGCTGGGAGAAGAGTTCCCAGGTGGGTTCCACTTTTGCCCTACTACATCTTGAGATTTAGATTCTTCTGTTATAATTTCTTTATTGATTTGGTTTTCCTTCCCTTTGGTTTTGCAGCTCTTTGAGAAAATCTTTAGCTTCTCATTGTATTCTCAACGCTTTTATAGATTTACCTCCTCTATGGTTTTACAGTGTTATTTCAAGAACATTTTGCAAAGAGAGGAGAGATAAACGTATATACTAGATCCACTGTTCTGAAGTAGAATCTATCAAAATTTGCGTGGCAGGATGTATTTGTAGATGCTTTGATGGGTTTCCCAACAGGTCATGCTTTATTTCATTTACTTTAGGAGGTTTTCCATCCACTCTATACCAAGGAAACTAAGAGAATCCAGGGCTGGAGGTGTTAGTCAATGATAGAGTGCTGACATAGCATGCCTGAAGCCCTAGATGTGATTGACAATGAGAGACGGAGGGGTGGGGGAGAGAGAGAGAGATGTATCAGAAAACATTTGGACGGATGTATTGTTTTCCTGCCCCAAGAATAATAGGATTCCGTGGAGTGGGAAAAGGGAGCAAAGAGAATGAAGCCCTCTCAGCATCACGAGATCACTAAGTGCTGTCCAAGCTGGAATCCTCTGTGTCACAGAATCCTCTGTGAGTGCTTCCTGGGAGAGGCAGGGAACTCCAGCTCTAACCGAATACAATCCAAGGTTTAGTGAAATGAATGACATGCATTTCTTGGGCTCTGTAGGTGTTCTGATCCCTTTGTTTTTTAAAAAAGTCTCCATCCTGAGGATTATCCCTTGACAGTAGTCAAGAAGGTGTCTGTGGATCTTCCAGGAAGGTTGAAGCTTTGAGATTTTGTTTAGCTCTTCCAGACTCAGTCAGTGTGCATGACCTGGCTGTCAGGGTCTCTGATATTCCAAAGCCCCCAAAGTAAACATTTTGGCTTTGCATATCTGTGGGGAACTATCCATAAGAGGCTCCTTGCAAATAGTTGGTACAGTGAAGTTGGTAACTTTTTTAAAGTTTCACACATTTATGAAGGCTTGGGCATGTTAGGAGAAGCATTAAAGGGAGGCACAGTACCCCATGGCTGGCTACAGCAGGGCTTTAACACCTTAAGTTCTGATGGCTCCAGGGGCAGAGCGGGTCCTAGTATTCAGAGGCTCTGTGTGCAGGAGCTGTGTCTCGTTCTTCCCTCACTGTCTGCATTTTCTGAAGCCGCATCCCACCGGGCTTGCAGTCCGAGCTTACACTAGGTCCTTTGTCCATTGTAGAAAAGAGATATCACATAGCTCCAGAGGAAACTCTTCTTCTTGAAATTTGACCAAGAATTGTCCTTCTCAAATTCTCAGTGGCAAGGGGCCAGTTATTACTGTAGTTAACTTTCTACTTTTCTGAGAACTGGTACATTGGTAAAGAAAATAAAAACTAGTAAGTAGAAAAGAAATAAAAATAAAGGGACAAAGAACTCAAACTCCAATTGTTTTTTCCTTTTGTTTGTTTTTTTTTTCTTTTGTGATAGAGACTGAATCCAGGGCCTTTGCCCTGATCACTCCAGCTTCTCACCCCTTTTTAACTAATTTTGAAACAAGGCCTCACTAAATTGCTAAATTATACAACTTGGGCTCTGAATTGTAACTCCCCTCCCTCAGCCTCCCAGGATGTCGGGCCAATAGGTATGCTCCACCATGCCTGGCTTTCTACTTCAGCTTGTAATTTTGAGATGCACAGAGACAAAGTTTCTGGCAGAAAGTTATAGAGCTTCCATACTTGTTTCATTCTGCGTGGGAAAGAGCTGATCGGAGCCTGGCCCCATCTATGGATCACAGCTTCAGCAGCAGCAATCTAGACCACGAGGTACTGATTATGGAATATATGTGGAAAGCCATAAATAAGACAAAACAAAACTAAAATGAGCATAAAATTGACAGGAAAACCTTCACTAAAAATGATCTTTTTTAAAACTCAAGAAAATTACAGTTTTAGATTTTTTTGTCTCTTTTGTTGTATTTGTTTTTTTCTTTCTTTGCTATACTGGGCATTGACTTTAGGGACATTTTAATACCAAGCCACCTCCCTTATTGTTTTCCTTTTTATTTTGAGATGAAGTCTCCCTAAACAGGCTGATCTTGAACTTATGACCCTCCTACCTGACCCCCCTGTGTAGAAATTACAGACTCTTGATTTGATGTGATATATGTTAGCACTTTCAAGTGTTGGGTAGAATATTACTACGTAAAGATGCTCCATGACTTAATAACTCCAAAGTCAAACATCATTGAGAAATGTTACTAAAGTTCATAGCAAACATTTTAATATTAATAATTTTTTTTATCTCACCACTAAGGGTGGGAGTGTAGAGGCACTTGGGTTTGATTTTCAGCTTTGCAAAACAGACAAAGCAAAAGCAATAGCCTCCGGCATTTCTCATGCTGACTTGACTAATCATTTTTCGTCATGAAATACCCATTGGCATCATGTGTAATTTTGGGAAGTGCTATATATACATTTTCCTGCTTAATAAGGTAAACTAAATGATTCTTCTTGATGGTATTCCTAATTTTATGCTTCTATGAAATATTCAGAATTGGACCAGTCATCCAATAGGGCCTAACTTTTTAAAATCTCTGGTTTAAACTTGGAGTCTCAGAGTTGTTAGCATATGCTTTGCAGCTACCGTATAGTGGTGAGTAAAGAATTGTATCAAATATCCATTGTTAATGAAGCAATTTTCTAATTTTACATTAGCTTTTGCATATTTACTTGTGGCTTGCTGGAAACTTGTGATTTAGAGGAAAACTTAGAATATATTGCTGAATGCTTGGCTGAGGCAGTGCTTCATATGTGTCAAGTTCTGAAAATTTATATTTTCATAAATATCTGTGAACAACAGTATTGTCACATTAATAGAGAAAGATAATTCATTTTGATTTCACTGGTCATGTGTCAGCACAGGACTTCTTCACACAAAATAAATGTATTCTGTCCAAGTGGGAATTGAGGATATAGCTTTTGGCTCTGCTGACCTTTGTGACCAAATTCAAAATGAGATACATGATCAGTGGGTGGGAGGAATCAGAGGCTTACTTGGCCCAAATTCTGCTAGTTATTTCTTACTGAATATCTGAATTTTGTGAAGACAGAAATTTGATTTAAAATCTTTCAATATATTTTTGTCTTAGTCCATTTGTACTGCTGTAACTTACTATTTGAGAACAAAAAATAATTCCTGACCATTTTGGAGGCTGGGAGGGCCAAGATAAGGGTGTTACCAATGTGGTGTTTGGTAAGGGTCCAGTCTATTTACCAGCAGGGGCCTCAAGTACTGCATCAGTGGGAGGGAAGGCAGGAGGAATACTTTTTGTCAGATGGCAGGAGAGCAAAGGGAGAACCATCTCTCCAAAGCCTTTTCTAAAAGGCCTTAAATCCACCCAAGAAGGTTGAGGCTCCCTGGGCTCCTCCCCCAAATTCAATACGAGTACCTTGGCAATGACTTGACCTGTGTTTTGGACGAGGACAAACAACCTAACCATAGTTGTCTCATTTGTCATCTATAGTCTAAATAACATCTATTGGTAGTTTTTTCATTTTGTTTTTGAATTTCTCCCTTGCTCAGAAAGGCTATTTAAGAGGGGCAACAATCTTTTGCTATTTGCTAAGAAAGTAATATATTTAATGTGTCAGGTGTCTACAAATCTAAGGGGAATGAATTGTGTTCTTTTTCTCTTACAATAGGAAAGAATAGTAAGTTTATTTACTTACCCAATTCTGCACTTTATGATGTACTTAAGGGTATGTAAGTCTTTAGACGACAGCTGAGCAGAATGTCTGCCCTCTTTCTTTCTTCTTTCCCTCATCCCAGTTGTTCTTATTGAGCAGTTTCTTTGCCTTCACAGTATCTATTGTACCTTTCGGTTTTATTTACCCTTTCAGGTTCTTATACTAGGGACACAACATGATGTTTACACATGCAGATCTGATTTATTTCACTTATGAGTATGGTCTGTAGTTGCATTCATTTATCACTAAAAGCCTCAAGTTTATCTTTCTTTATAGCTGATTAATATTCCATTGTATAAAAATACCACCTTTTTTTTAAATCCATTCCTCAGTTGATGGGCATTTGGGTTGTTTCCAAGAGTTAGCTATGAAAAATTGTGCTGCTATAATCATGGGTGCACATATATCTCTGCAGTATGTTTTTAATTCTTCTGGAAAAATACCCAGAAGGGGAATACCTGGGTTGAATGAGACCATTAATTCTAATTTTTAGAGGAATCTCCAGACTGATTTCCAAAGTGGTTGCACTGGTCTGCATTACCACCAACAGTGGAGAAGGGTTCCTTTTCCCCACAGCCCCTCCAATATTTGTTGTTGGTTGATTTCTTGATAGTAGCCATTCTTACTGGGTGAGATGAAATCTCAGTGTTGCTTTAATTTGCATCTCTCAAATGATCAGTGATGTTGAACATTTTCTCATGCATCTATTTGTCATTTGTGTTTCTGCATCTGAGAAGTGTGTATCCATCTCAAATGCATACTTTTTGGATTGGGTCTTTGAATGTGAAGGGTCTGAATTTTTTCAGTTCTTTATATATTCTAGATGTAAGTCCTTTGTCTAAGGGATTGTTAGACAAAATGTTTTCCCAGTCTGTAGGTTGTCTGTTCACTCTACTGTTGATTTCTTTCGATGTACAAACCTTTTTAATAGGATGAGATCCCAATAATTGATTCTTAGAAGTGTTTCCCATGCAGTTTGGTTTTGTTCATGAAGACTATGCCTACCCCTATGTCTTCAAGATTTTGACCCACTTTCTTTTCCAGTAGATTTAGTGTTTCTGCATTAATATTTAAATCTTTGATCCATTTTGACTTTAGTTTAGTGCATGGCAATAGACATGGGTCTGGTTTTAGTCTTTGGCATGTACAGAGCCAGTTTTTCCAGCACTATTTATTAAAGAGGCTATCTTTCTTTGGCCCTTTGACAAAGATAAGGTGACTGAGTGTATTTATACTTGTGTCTGCATCTTCTAATGTGTTCTATTGTTCTTATGGTCTGTTTTTTTGCCAGTACCATGCTGATTTTATCTCAGTAGCTTTGTAGTATAATTCAAGTCAAGAACTGTGATGTCTCCTGACTTGTCTTTGTTGCCTAGGATTGCCTTTGCTATTCTATGTCTCTTCTGGTTCCAGGTGAATTTTAGGAGTATTTTCTCTAGTTCTGTGAGGTATACTAATGGAGTTTTGATCAGGATTGCATTAAATAAAATGGTGAATATATACAAACCAGCTAGGGTGGTGCAGGAGTGCTGATTTGAGTTCTTGCTAATTTCCATGCTATAAATACTTTCATCATGACTACTTTCCAGGAGCAGACATGATGTCACTAAACAGAGTCACTTTAAAAATGTGTTCAACACTTATAGTTTTTCTACCATAGAGATAAGATATATACAGATTCCAAAGCACTCATTATAGGATGACATAGTTACACACTTATTAATGTGTTTAATATTTATTACTTGTTTTTCATACAATTGATTTCATCATGAGCTTATATCATTTAACTGTCAATAATAGCCTTACTTAAGAACCACATAAAAAATTTCCCACAAAGCTCAAGAACTGGCCCTTGTGAGCTTGTACATGGGGTCTTGCACACATCTCTGGCTATGAAAATGAAGTTGAGGTGAGTTCTGAATTTGATTCTTTGCTCTGGTGCTCAAAAGTGTGCCCATGTGAAGTCTGCATTTCTTCTTTAAGCTTCAGTTTTCTCAGATGAATGATAAGGGGGAAATTATATTTCCCTTGGGTCACTATTAAGAGGATTAAACAAGACTGATAGTCTCCCTACCTCACTCCTGAGAGCAAGGGCTTGATTGCTAAAAGTTTCACAAAGTTCCTGTTAGAACTGTGACCAGAAAACATCTTTTAAAAAAATAAACAAAGCAGGAAGTTATTAAGAGGAATATTCTCTGCACTGCCTAATGATGTGACTTGCATAATTCACAGGAAGACAGGCAGACTACTTTAAGGATTCAGGCCATACTATCACTAAGAATGAATATTTTTTCCTGGGATATGTGAAGTTTTGTTCCAACAAACATTCCTGTCTCCTTAGTGTTACAATTTTGAAGAAGAGCCTAATTCTTGGGAAGTACACTCCTTTCTTGAGTATCTGATATAATTTGCAGGTCAAAAGCTTCTCCTTAGCTCTTACTGCATGGACTCTGTGCCAGGCAGTAAAGTAAAAATGTGCAGACACACACACACACACACACACACACACACACAGGTTACCTTAGAAAAGAAATGGACAACTAAAGAGAGAGCGACACAAATGAGAAAATAGGGAACAAGCCTAGGCACTGGGAGTCTACCCAAGAGGAACCCTCAGATGAAAGGTTTGTGATGGACTTTGAGAAGCATTCTCCTTGGTTCTTAGTATTAAGTTCTCTACATGTGTTGTTTTCTGCTCATACAGTGATTAAGTGGTGGTTTCTTGCAGACTGCTATAGAATGAGTGTTGAATGTTTCTCCAATGTCTGTGTTAAAGGTTTGGTCCTCTGTGTGTTGCCACAGGAGAGTGGAGTGGACATTCAGAAGGTGTTATGGTTTGTGTCTGGATGTCCCCCAAATCCTCATGCAGTCATGGGGGGGGGCTTCTAGAGTTTATGATTGATCCGTGGTCCAATGCTGGGATTATGGGTGTGAGTGCAATATAAGGAAGAGGAAGAGGCTTGCCGTTCCTGCTGCCGCTCCTCCCTTTTTCTCTTGTTGCTTTTGCTGTTTTCTGCTGCCATGAACTTCTTGCCCTCTGCCATGTGCCACTCTGCCTCAGAGCAAGCTCAGCCAGGACTGAAACCTTCACAAACTATGAGCTAAATAAGTCTTTCCTTCCTTAATTTTTGGCATCAGGTATTTTGTCTCAGCAATGAGAGAAAAGTAACCAAGACAGGAGATGATGTCTATCTAGCAGAAGTGCTCAGGTTATGAACAGTGATGAGTCCTCAAAAGGCACTGCCCTCCTTCTTTTGCTTTTTGCTTCTTGGCTGTAAGGTAAACAGTGTCCTCCACCATGCCGTCACCACCGTGCTGTCACTTCCATTGCCATCTGTCATGCCCAGTGGCAACCGACACAACGGGTCTCTCTGATCTCAGACTGGAGACTCCAAAACTGTGAGCTGTTGTAAACCTTTTTTCTTTACAAGTTAATCATCACAGGTATTTCATTATAATGATAGAAAGCTGACTAGCACTTACATCTACTCTACTTGGTGTTGGAAACTGACTAGTACTAAGAGTACCATGATGAACAAAAATGAGTCATTGAATCGGCACACTTTTGGAGAAGACAACAGTGAATGATCAAAGTAACAGAATGGTCATCACAAGCAGTAGCAAGAGCTATGAAGGAAACAAAATGCCACCATGGAGAAACCCGGTTCATTGGGCAAGGGAAAAAAAATTAAAACAAAGTGATGAGAGTTTGTAAATGTATGGATTCATTTTTTCCCTAAGAGCAATAGAAAAGCATCAAGGAATTTGAATAGAGAAGGAACCTAAACCCAGATGTTTTGAAAGAGTTTGAAGGAACAGTGTTGGAGGCAGAGAGTGGGTAAGAAATTACTGTGATACTCTAAGAACGAGATGGTGGTAGGTGGGACTCGTGTGCTAGCTGTAGGTATGAAGTGATATGGAGCACGACTGTATTTTGTTGGGAGGACAAACAGAATTAGCTATTGTATTGGAAGCAAGTACTAGCAAGAGGGCGGGTGATGAAGCTTATACTTCAACATTTCCGTAAACAATCTGGAACACACACACCATAGAGATTTATATGCAGAGGCAGATTTAAGCACTATGGCACTTAACTTGCATGGTCTCCTTCCAAATTTTGGGAAAGCCTTTATGAAATATTACTTAGACATACATTGGTGTTAATGTATAAAAACTGGGTAGATGTATGCTACTATCTCGTCCTTTTTCTACTCAAACTTTTCTATCATACCTCCACCCTGTTACGTAGCCTGGGAGTGGCTGTGGGTATGTTGAGAATACAGACAAGAGAAAGGATGCACTTGATTTGGTTTTAGGCTCGGATGTCATGTCCATGAATAATTAAGTTACTGTGGCCTACCTTGCTTTGCAGGAATACTTATAATTTTCACAGTTTGGACATACGGTGCATTGCTGTAAGGCTAGAAGATGTAACATAATATGAAAGCATCCTGTTGTTTCCAACTCTAGAGACGCTGTTGTAGAAGTAAAGTTGGCAAAGTGGTGCAGGAAGCTAGTGTTGTGGTTGATACATTGTGTCAACTTGGGGAGTCTAGAGGTTTGCTTAAGTGATTCAGCAGTTCTGCATCTTGGGGTGAAAAGGACATGCCCTTATCCTTCTTGGATGTTGTTCAATGTGTCAATTTGAGAAGTTCAGAAGGTTAACTATGTGACTCAGCAGAGAGGCAGGATGCTACTTTGTATTCATTCCTAAACCTGTGCAAGAAGAGGGCATGGAGATTATGTGAGTGCTACACACCCCCTGGGCGGTGGCAGCCTACTTACAATATAAGGGAGGGAAAGAGGCTTGCTCTTCTCTGCCCCTCATCCCTTGTGCTCTTGCTGCTTTTGCTGTCTTCCCCTGTCACAAACTGTTGCCCTCTGCCATGTGCCACTCTGCCTTGGAGCCAGCTGAGTATGGACTGAAACCTCCACAAACAGTGAATTAAGTAAACCTTTCCTTCCTTAATTTTGGGCATTGGGTATTTTGTCTCAGTAATGAGAGGAAAGTAACCAACACAATGAGAGAAAAGTAACCAAGTAACCAATTGTCTGTGGACAATTTACCACTGTACAATTGCTTCAGTGACAGAATTTTCACAGATATTTAATCAATAACAAAATTTTTACAGTATAAGAAAAGTCCATCTATGCAACTCTTAGCTCAGTGAAGTAGTGATCATTTAAAAATGCAGTATTTATGCAATGGGAGGGCAGCGACTTAAGGGAAGCCAGAAATATAAACTGAGGTTGAAAAATCAAAGAAATATCAATATTCCAAAATTTCTTTTATTATATAAATTACACAGAACCCAGTAATTCCAACACAAAGATTATGAAGCTATAGAAAGGAATTATAATCATGAGCATACAAATCGTAGAAAGAATATCTCTTTAAAGAGATTATGAAAATAGGGAATTATTTCCTAAGTGAGAAATCAAAGGGCAGAAGAAAGCCTATAGTAAAGAAAAGTCAATTTTTATGTTCATGCGGGTCATCAACAACTTTATATTGATGAAAGTATTGGTGTTTGTTAATACAGTGATCTTTCACGGTGGCCTGTTCATATAGAAATAATGTTTTCAATGCAGTTTAATAACACAAAAAGTTATTTTTTGAAAATATTTCCAATGATTTTGCAGAGAATCAAGCAGAGCATAAAAAAGGAAGAAAATACTACTTGAGCAGATATTTTAAAAATAAAATAAAATGAGTGAAACTATGATGATGGCCTGTTTTAGCTATTCCAAGACTGAGCAGTATATCTATTGTTTTGTTTAAGCTGTTTTTAATGAAATGATCATTGCTTACAACACAGGAGCTTCCATGCCAGAAGTATACAGTGAGCACCCTTGAAAGCCCTGTAGACTCCTCAGAGTGTAAGAAATCTATATTTACTTGAATTACAAGTGAATCAATGACAAATGCCTCTGCACTCATATATTGACTAAAAGATCAGAAAGAGAGAACATTTAGTATTATTTTGAAGAGCTTAACAAAAGTAATTACAATTAATACATTTTTAAGTGAAAGACATTCACCTTCCAGAGGCAACAATGAGAACTGGCTTTCTTCAATTTGCTAAATTTGATTCATTTTTACATTAACAGTTGGGAAAATGTCAAAATGAACAAAGTACATGTGACACATCCAGAACAATTTAGAAAGGATTAACTGTAATAATGGAAAATGTGTATAAAAAATGGCAAACCAAAAATGGGGCATAAAATATGAATCGACTGTAATGATTTCTAACCTAGATAGGAAACACTAATTAATTAGCAACAGTCAGAGCCTATTGCTTTATCAAAAAACCCTACTCTTAACGTCTTTTGCCCATTGAAAACACCTAGATAGATATCTATGATTTTGACTTGAAAAAAGAAACAAGTTTGGAAAATGGTGACTAGCTGCTGGAAAACATTAGCAGGAAGTTGTCTAACAAAGCAGATGTGAGGAGAGATGAGAGTAAGTGCTGCAAATACTCTAGAAACTCTAACCTGCGGGCAGAAGATGAGCCGTGTGGGTACTGCAATCTGGATCTTGACACCACGAGAAAAGGCCCTTTGCTCCTTCATCCTTGGTGTCTACAAGGAAAGAATTCAGGCAAAACACAAAGGCAACCAGGCAGAGTTTACTGTAAAGCAGATACACAGAGGACTGTGCTCTCAAGGGAGAAAGTGGGTGGTGCCACGTGGGCATCTGTACCAAACGTGAGTTTGGATGTCTTTTATGCACACAAGCCATTCCAGGGGTTCAGGGTACTGTGGTGGATACTATTATGATAGTCTACATGATGTACATAAGAATCAGTATTTTTCTCAGAGGTTACTTTGGAATGTCACTTCTGCACAGTGTCTTCCTTGTCCTCTTAGATAGTCAGCATTCCTTTTGAGACCTTAATCATGAAAAGACTTAGGAAAGAAATATATGAAAGAAAAAGTTCGAATCTAAATCAGGTCTCAGCGCAAGGCTAGATCTTTAAAGAATGCTCTCCTTTCTGGTATCATTGGCCCGTAGCTTATGGCAACCAGGAACACTGTGTGCCTTTGCAAATAGAGATCTTGTGTCTCTTGGGTTGGAGTTCTCATAAAAGATTGTAAGTGTGGTATTCACTGAGGTCTTGTTCACTTAACCACTGGCACATGTGCTATTTTGGAG
This sequence comes from Dinomys branickii, assembly GCA_004027595.1. Taxonomy (NCBI): domain Eukaryota; kingdom Metazoa; phylum Chordata; class Mammalia; order Rodentia; family Dinomyidae; genus Dinomys; species Dinomys branickii. The sequence continues at coordinate 34,030 of PVLD010003994.1, forward strand.
CCACTTTGTTTCTCAGGCTCACTGATGTCTGACTACCTGCACAGCAATTTCCTTACCTGCACAGCTCATTCCCTTCATCTTAGCAGAAAAAAAAATCTGACATTATTGATTGTTTTAGTAATTTTTCAGTGGCTATGTTTTCTTTCAAGATCCATATCATGGATGCAGTATTTTGTAATTTCCGTTTACATTCATATATCTTTGCAATACATAGTGATTACATTCATTTTGGGGTGGGGGTACAGGTATTTTAAACAATAGAGCATATTTAAGATACAGTCAACTTACATTTTCATTGAAAAGTCTCAGCAAGAGGATCTGAGACTTTTCAAAGAGACCACCAGAGGCACCAAGTGTGAACAAGCTTTCCAGATCTCCATGGGTGATCCCTCACCCACTGAAGTGTGATAAGGGTCCTCCTCCCCATTGTTTCAGCTGTGGGTCATATGGTCTTTCTCAACCCTCCTGCTCTTATGAGATGGACCATAAATTTCAAGCTCCTTATAAAAACTACAAAGGTGGCATTTTTATTTTACAAGGAAGAAATGACTTCTAAAGTATTACACTCATGTGACCCTATCCAACCCCCAGGAGCCCCAGAAAAAGCTTGGCTCTTTCTTTAATGGAGTAACCTGATTGATCAATGCTGACCTTTCTTGCCTTGAGGTAACGTCCCAACCCCTAATTAAAGCTCTGCCTGTGTACTGTTACTCGGTGGCTTGGTTTATATTTCTATTTCTTGGTATTCATTTCATGAGGATTAGAAACTCCTCATGTCAGGTAATGGAAGGGGCTATTACAAAGTTGTCTGGGCCTTGTATAATGGGTAGAATGTTATTTAAGCATCAGCTTTTATCAGAAGTTGTCTATATAAAACATTTATCAAAAAAGTTGATGAAATTTAGTATGGAATTTAACCGCTCTTCTGGAGATATTTTAATATGTTTCAGTACAAGTAAAAAATAAGGTGTCTTTATTTGAAAGTATTTAGGAATTATCATATTTTATAATCTTTAATCTTTTTGAAGAGTAGGAGAAAATCCAGAAAAAAATTAATAGAATTTGACACAAAGCCACTGAACTGAATGATGACCTTATCAGAACATATTCTGATATTGAAAAGCAAACACATATTTTTTCATATTATTCTAAAATTCATTGACAGTAAGAGACCAAGTTCAGGTAAAAGTATGAAAGAAACTAATAAAGAAGAGGTTAATGATAATCACATATTGGGAAAGATATTTGAGATGAAATATTGATGTGGGAGAACACAAAATGCCACCCCAAAATAAGCCTCATTGGGATAGGGCTATTTGAATTGATTTGGAGAAACAGCAGACAGAAGCAGCTATGGAAACAGATTCCAAGTTATTCCTCTTAAGAGAAATCTTCATTTACAAGATGACTTTTCTCTCCATGCCACCAAAAGAAGGATGACTGTGCTTATAAGAGAGTCACCCCAGTCAATGGAGAAGACATGGACTTACAACCACATGATAGACCATGCTTTCCTTTGTCTCCTTCCCAGAATTGGTTTTCTCCTCTTTTATGCAGCTGCATTTGTATTTAAATTTGAATTCTAGCCCACTTCTTTGAGATTTGCTGGTTTCCTCAGGTATGTTCCATGTATCCATACAATACATGTGTATGTAATTTGCCAACATCAGAAAGGAGTCACCAATCTTAGCTCCTACAAAGGTGGAGCCAAGAGGTTGTAAAGGGAAGCCCTCATACATCTGCCTATGATAAGAAGGACTTGGAAACCATAGCTCTCTCAAAGGCCAACAGAGACTCGTGCTGAGTTTGTTTCTATGAGGGTTCCTGTCTGGCAATGCCTGTTTCACTGAGGGATAAGCCACCCCTGTCGTCAAGCCCTTTAACCCAGGCTTGTTGCTTCAGGACAGCTAACTGACCCTTCCTGATTTTATCCCACAAACTCTCCCCTTTCCTTGCCTTGCTCAATGCACCTGGCATCCACTATGGTATGCAGATCACAGATTGCAATCTCTCGTTATTCCTGAAAGGAAAAACAAAAACTCCTTATTTTGGAGAAATCATCTTTCTGTCACTTGTTTTTAGGTTTAAAGATGTTACTAAACTTTTGTTTGCTCTTAGCAATCTGTCCTTTGGTGTGGACCCCAACAAAGACTTAAAAAGGACAGAAGAAAGATACCAGCTTCATCCTATGCTGGCTTGGGATCCATGAAGATAGTAAAGTCCTTGGGATGCTCCATACAGTGAGAACTTCTGAAGGGAACTGGGACTGAGTCAAGTAGAAGTGGAAATGCCTCCAAACCCTACAGGAGAAGATCAGAGAGAGACTTTATTTCTTAGGCTGCTTCTCAGCTTTCCAATCTCCTTCAAAGTCCTCAGCAGGCCAAAGCACCACATTTTGGCCTATCATTTTTGTGCTCAGCAGTGGCTTTGGCCAGGTCTAAAATTTTTTAATTCATTGAGGTTTCCTATTTTAAATATAGATTGTCATACCAAATAATGTACCAGTAATTTTGTATTACTTTTCTTAAGGGGAACATCCACCGCCAATGACCCTACCCTGAGCCTCTGGATAAGATCTAAGCCTAGACTGCAGCAATGCTGTGTCTGTCCCTGTCATGTGCTGAGCACACAGAGGAGGGAGAGGAGGGAGAATGGGCCTGTTCCTCATATACCTCTCTGTTGGCTCTGCAGGCTAGGAGAGGCATCCCACACAGGCTACCGATTCAAGTACTCCTGGAACTGATTTACAGTAACACCTTTTGCAGAGAATTGAGCTTCTGGAATGAAGCTGCCTGGGCTCCTGACTCCACCACTTCATGGCTTGTGAAGTCGATCACCCCTATTCTTTATTTTTTTCTGCAAATGACGATGGTGATGTATTTACCTCATTCAGTTATTGAGGATCAAATACAGAGAAGCTGGATATTTACTTAATGAATGAAAGACAAGTAATAAATAAGATCACAAGAGTACAGGCAATGGCAAAAATTCAGGAAGGCTGAACAGTAGGAGGGAGTTCAGGAAAGAGGGATCAAGGTCTAAGAGAATGCCATGATCATAGGGCAGTGCGAAAAGCCTGGGAAGAAGAGTTGTTTTCAGGTGGAGATCTATACTGATGGAATTCCTCATTTCAAATTCAGCCTAAGGGAACTGGACACATTACTCTGCCAAAGCCTCTAGAATTACAGTGTTGTGGAAAGTTCTAGGTGGCAGTATTATAATTTATAATTATCCAAATCTGCTAATTCTTGAATTTTCACAACATGGCTGCAATATTCATGCAGATTTATTTGGTTTTGGATGCTACATAATGATAAACTTCCTTTGCTCCTAAGAAAGATAGCCCTTTTGAAAATTTTCTGTAGCTAGAAGAGAGCATTGGACACAGCCACCTGTCTGGAACCTACCCAGAGCCCTTCGGAAAATAGGATATCATTGCTCCCAAACATGCAGGGAACATATGGAGGAGGGTTTATGACCAGGAAAGGCCAGGGCTTACAGTAGGCTTTCCGCAACCCTTTTGCAAGAAGACCAGCCCTATACAGGAAGTGACGTGTTACAAAGCAACTCTCATCAACAGTAATAACAAAGATGACAACCAGTGTAATCGGGCCATGACTGTGTGCTAGTCTCACAGCTGCCTTGGATGTATGTTCAGCCTTTGTCCACTCTGTGCCCATCTTCTCTTACTCAGTCTTCGTTGGTACAAAGTGAGGGGGTGGAGGGTTTCAGCACCTTCCTGCCCTGCTCCGGGCTGCACTCCTACTTCTCATGCAGTGCTGGCACCACATTTTTATTATTAAACTTCTAAACTCTTAGAATATGGTAGACACTATTTTAGGTGCCCAAGAGACATCCAGGAACAAAACAAAATGTTGCAAGTGACATCTTGATTTGATGTCTGTTTGGTAGATGTTTTCCATGTGGCTTATTTTTCTTTTTTCTAATCTGTCAGATTTGTAACTTCCCACATTCACAGAAATACTTTTGATACGAAATCATGCATTCTTGTTAACTCTCACATTCCCTTCTAACTAAAACTTTTCTAATCTGAATAGATACATTTATAGTTAGCAATATTTTCTGCATTCAGCTTTCAGGTAAGGGTGTGCATTGCAGTTTTTTCGATTTTATAACCATGTCATACAGACATGTCATGGGCTTGAACTACCAGAAATTAGTTCTGCTTAGGACTCAATTAATGCTACTGAGAAGCGAGGAATGATTCTGGGTGTTGTATTTTGTTTAATTCCCTTTTCCCTATCACTGACCATTCCTTTCAGTTTAGTGGACTATCAGCCTCTGGCCAAACTTTAAAAGAAATTGCTGGTTGGTACATTGCTCCAGGCTCAAGTCAGACAAATTGCAAGTCTCTTAATCAGGTTGGAAAAAAAAAACTATATGTAAGCAGAAATAACATGTCTATGTTTAATTATAAACTTTTATTGCTGCAGCTTCCTTAGAATTTTTTGAAACCGGAGGGCATATCTGAGATAAAGCAAAAGCAGGGACTGTTACAAAATTGACAAATAAACCTAAGTTTGCAATTGAGATAATCCTCCATTCCTTGCGTTGTTGCTGTCCTCCAGTGTGAGAAGTAATTAGGATTTCATATGTGAAAACTTCTGCAAACTCTTGCAATCCACCTGGGAGACTGGCTGCAGACCTATAGATCAGGGGAAATATGTACTCATATCTTGTTCTTGAATTCAGCAAAGGATTTGATAAAGTACCTCTATATTGTTGTCATGAAGCTGGAGAAATGTGAGTGGAATGAGGTATTGTTAAGTGACTTTGCACAACTGTGCTCAATCTCTTTGGCTTATAGGTGCTCAGAAAATAAATGCTTATAATCCAAACAGAAATAAATGAAGCCATGTTAATCTGCATGGAGTGCCACAGGGATGCGCATGATACCACTCTATACCCTATTGTTCAGTGTGTGGGTCACAGATCCATGAAAATTTCTAGGTTCAACTTGTCAACTTGCATGCCATTAGTCAAATGGTTGCATCAGCTGCTTTCTGATAGCTAAATCTAATTCCTACCATCTTGTCTAGTGAAACTGCATCTTTTCTAAATTTTGTTGTTTTTAGTTTTGAATGCTCTTTCGTGGTTCAATCACTCTTGCCATACTCACATCTGGCAATCCGAGCAACTTCATTAAAGATAACAATATGTAATATAGCAATCACTATTAATTCCTATCATTTTGCTCTGAAACCCTGTATCATTTTTATTGTTTTTGCTTTGTATTGTTTTTGTCTGTGTTGTTGGTATTTTGCTACCGGTCTTTTTTATTATTCTCTTTAAAAAATAATTAATCTAACAGGTTTTTTTAAACACTCTCGTGTTTGCTGTTTCTGTGGCATTTAACACTGACTTTTACATATTTTTTTTAGAACATTCATCTTCCTTTGGCTCCCAATGTGCCATTGTTCCAGTTTTTCTCTTACCTCTTTGTAGTTCTGTTCCTGATCTCTTTCCACTTCTGCTGAATGCTCAACTATTTATCTCCCAACCTTCTCACACTTTTATTAATTTTACTACTATGAGTAATTTTACTTATGCCCTCAGGCTTACATACTGTTTGTGGTACATTAACTCCACATCTGCATCTACGGTCTAGACCACGGTCCTGGGCACTGGAACTATTAGTCTCATCCCACTCTTGGCACATTTCCCCTCTCTTTTATCTTAGTTACTGCATTAAAGTTATTCAATGTAAGATACTTAACCTCACTTTCCCCAGTTTTTTATCTTTTATCTTTTTGTTGGTACCGGGAATCAAACTCAGGACCTTCTGCTTACCAGGCAGACACTTATGCTGCTGAGTTATATCCCCAGCTTCTCCCCAATCTTAATGTTTATATTAATTGAAAAAAATCTTTGATGTTGGGCACAGACCTGAAAGCAAATTAACTTATTTTCTCTTTCTGTCTACAGATGGTCTCAAGCTCAGTGACTTCACATGACACACCTTCATCTTCTCTCAGCTTGTGTGGATCAGGAGTCTGAACATGGGTTAGTTGGACTCTTGGGTCAGGTTGTCTCAGTTCTTATCAATGCTTATCTGGGGAAGGACCTATTTCCAAGTTCCTTCAGTGCATGCCTTATTTATATTTATTTGGAAAATCAGATTTAGGAATGAGAGTCAGACAATTACGAATAGCTATTTTATCTATATGCATATTTTGTGGTACAATCAGAAGTCCTATTATACAGGACTCTTTTGTCTCCACACATTACCTATCTTTAGTGTCCCTTCCTTATTATAAGCAGACACATCTCCACAAATTCTTAGAATGTCCCTTGTGGGGACTACTGCCATCTTGATGATCACTGGATGAGGGGATTAAAATAACATTCCGTAGTATCAGATTTCCCCGGGACACAATACCCAATGCCCACAACTGAGAGAGGAGAGGTTCAATCTATGCAGCTCACAGTTTCATTAAATTCTCTATATCACTGGTGGATGACAAGGCCGTAGCCTTATGGTAGAAGGGTGTGGTGGAACAGAGCTGCTCAGTTCACAGACCCCTGGAGGCAGCACGAATGAGGAGCACTGCGGTGCCAGGGTGAGGGACCATGCAAAGAGCCCAAGTGCTTGTCCCATGGGCTACCCAGATACAGCTAGAAGCACTTTCTACCAATTTCTGGTCTAAAGGTTTCTAAACTCCATACTAACTGCTGCAAATTCCTAACAAATGAATATGGATATTTTCTGTGGAAATTAACAGAAACTTTATACTATTCATATTCATTTAACAAGTACTTATTGAGTCCAGGTGAAGGCATGGTTCTAGGAGCTGTCTTCTTCATAGTAATCAACACAGTGGTGGACAAAACGACCTCACTTTCCTTTCTGCTATCAAGCAACAGAAGGGATCCATGCAGGGGCAATGATCACTTAATACTCTTTGCCTCAAACACAAGCCTGTTCAAAAGGTATCACTTATCACCTGAACCCTTGTATTCAAAGTGCAATAGAAATTCATTGGGCAAGGCTTTAAAGAGAACAAAGATACCTTTTATACTATATATTTACCCAAAATATAGTCACCAACTTCCTTCCCAAGGTTTTCATCCTTTTCTGCTGAATTTTCTTTTCCAAAATCCTAGACTGTTGACCACTTCATGAGTCACTCAAACTTTTCTATGTCTGTGCTTCTCTTGCCACTGTTCCCACTGACTGTCCCCACATTTTCATTGGTCTAAATTCTGTCCCTCTTTCAAGGCTCTTCCATGAAATCATTTGATTCACTAAAAGATGTTATTTGTCAGGTAAGCTATTACATTATCACTTTTAACAATATTTTGTGTTTCTTGGGCCTGACACAGTGATGGGGGGTACATCATGAGTCAAGTACATGTCTGCTAATAAACATGAAAAAAATCCTACCTATGAGTTAGACCAATCTGTATCCATACCTAGTTTTTAAGCTAGAGTCTCTATGTTATTTACTTTTCAGCTTCCCAGAGAGCCAAGTAGAGTGTTGTGTATTTACTAACTTACTGATTTCTCAGTAAATTGAATGTTTACTCTCTGTTAAAAACCACATGGTTTCTGAAGTCAAGAATGTTGACCCTGGAATGCAAAAACCTGAGTTTAAATGTTAATATTCAGCTTACTGACTGTGGCATTGGCAAATTCTTTACAACCTAGAAGTTTCTGCTCTTTCATCTGCAAACAGTAGTGGTGGTGGTGATGATTATATTGTGATGGCTAATGCACTGTGTACCAGGCACTCCCTCAAGAATTAAGATTGAGAACTAAGGTCTTTGGAGTCAGATTGAACAAGGGTTATATCCCTGCTCCATCCCTTTGCCTACTACTTGGGTGATTTTAAACAAGGTAAGCTGTATCAAAAAGCTGTTTCACTGGGAATGGTGGTGCATGCTGTAATTTCAGCATTCAGGAGGCTGTGGCAGGAGGATCACAAATTTAAGGCAGGGCTGGGCTATATAATGAGTTTGAGGCCAGCCAGGACTATATAGTAAGACTCCTGCTTCTGTTCCTGCCTTTTAATAACTCTTCTGAATTCTATAGATTATACAGTACATTTATCCCCAAAGAATGTTCTAGATCAGGATCCCTTATTTAAATTGTTCTTTAGTTAATTGGAGATGAACATCTCAGTACTTCCTACTGCTCTTAGAATAAGATTCTAAGAATCTAGAATAAGATTCAAACTACAGTCACCTCTTGGTTCCTGCCTCCCAGTGTGTACCAAATCTGTAGATGCTCAAGTTAATTACAGAAAATGGCATGGTATTTGCATATAATCTGGGCATATCCTCTTACATCCTTCAACTCATACCTGTGTAACTATAATAACTAACAAATGCAAATGGAATATAAACATTTGTGTTCTGTATTGTTTTGGGAAATAATGACAAGTAAGCACTGCACATACTTTTTTCTCACAAGTATTTTCAACCCTTGGATAGTGAATCCAAGGATGTGGAACCCATGGGAATGGAAGGCCCAATGCTCCCAGTGGCCTGAAGCCTGAAACCTACATGCAATCTGACTTCTCTGGGTATCTGAGCTCAGCCCTCTGTCTCCTTTGCTTATTTCAGACAGAAAGGTCTGTCCTCTAGTTTTTAAACGAGCTAGATATTTTCCCAGCTAGCCCCTTGCCACATGACTTGTGCATTTCCATAGTTCCTGTCCCTTCCTGACTGCCTTATCTAACAGAGCCCTCTGCTCCTTATCTTTCTCACCATCCTCTTACTCTCTCCAACCTCCCTCATCAGCACAACCATGATATGCATTATAATCGTCTCCTGTGGTTCTTGGAAGATTTTTTTTATTCTTTTGGCTTATTATATATTTCTTTCTTGTCTATTTCTTCTGCCTGAAAATAAACTTCTTCTAGTCTGGGCCAGAATATTTGTTGTTAGGGAATCCAGTTGTAGCATCTAGTAGTGTCTAGAAATAGAGTTGTAGGTACAAATGAGAAAATGACTTCTGCATAGGTTATTAAGAAAATTAAATAAATAATGGATTGTGCCTGGTAGAAAATAAATGATGAGTGGATATTGCTTGTTATTACTATCACTGGTGATACTAAGAAATTGCCTAGCTTCGGTGAAGTCTGCAGTCTAGGGGGGTGGAGGTGGCTGTGTGTTATGGTTGATACATTGCGTCAACTTGGGGAGTCTAGAGATTTGGCTGAGTGATTCAGCAGGAAGCCAGGGTGCTTACTTTGTATATATCCTGAGCCTGTGGAAATGGAGGGCATGGAGGTTATGTGAGAGCTACCCACTCCCTGGGTGGGGATAGCCTGTTTACAATGTAAGGGAAGGAAAGAGGCTGCTTGCTGACATTCCTCCCTTTTGCTGGTTGTTTTTGCTGTGCTCTACTGCCATGAATGCTTGCCCTCTGCCATGTGCCACTCTGCCTCAGAACCAGCCAAGTATGGACTGAAACCTCCACAAATTGTAAGCTAAATAAATCTTTCTTTCCTTCATTTTGGGCGTTGGGTATTTTGTCTCAGCAACAACAGACAAAATCCCACCCTGGTAAGGGTGGGATGAATGGAACTTTTGTGATATGTGAAAATGTACAGGTCCTTGGGAGATACTTGCTGAACTGTTTTACTTGACTTCTTCAAAACACAGCCTAGGAGCAAGCATATTATAAAAGAAGTGGATCTCATGGCAATCCTTCTAAATAGATTTAATATTTTGTTATTTTAGAGGTAAGGGTCTGTTATCCACAGCAAAGTAATAGAGTGCAAGAAGTGGCTGTTCCATATTTGTTGACTTTATCATCTGCTCCCTAACATTACTGGATGTGCAACACATCATGATGTAGATCATGTTTATGTTTTCTTGACCTTTCCTGTCCTCCCTAGAGCTGGCATCAGAAAGGGATTTGTGAGGGTTTAACCCTCCCGTAATCTCCCTAGGACCTCTCCAACACTGCACCAAATTAAATTCAGTCTAAGAGAAGGCATGTCTGCTGTGCAGCTGCAGCAACAGCATCAGTCCCCCAGCCACACTTTAACCTGTTCCTTGTTCTTAATTCCTCTTGTGCAGATATTTTGAGGCTACCACTTCCCTGTTTACTCCCTATCCTGTTCCTGCCTTAAAATCACTCTTCTGAATCCTACAAATTATGCAGTATATTTACTCTCACAGAATGTTCTATATCTGCATCCCTTTTCCCCATCAAATTTTGGTAATTACGATTTTATGCTTAGCAAATACATTCCCTCTTATTAGAAAATCTTCAGAGCCCAGTTGTGGAGATCAGACTGACCTTTTGAATTTTGTGATTAAAACCATATGTTTCCATGTTGATAAATTATACATAGAACAAGGCAGCTTCTTTTCCTACCAGGATTTCTGTTTCTGCATCTTGAAACTACCAAACGAGCAAGTGAGAAAACAAGATCATTTCTCCTTGTTGGTTGATTTCCCACATCAGGGATATGCACTATCTGGGGTTCAAATGAGAATATCAATTTTATTTTAAAATAAAGGAGGAGATAAAGCAAGCTCTTAGTGTAATGTAGAAAATACACTAGTGCTGGGCTGATTCTGATGAGTTGTCTCTAGGTACTTTTAGTGTGTTGATCTTGTAGACACACGAGTTCAGAGATCACACAGTGCCCACTGAGTTTGATGAGCCACCAAGGACAGTTACCCCTCTGGCAGTGCTATCACTGAACTTGTTAAGAAGAGCAGAGGACCTGCATCAGAAGTTCTCCCCTCGCACAAAACAATCCTTAGTAAGAAAGCAGGGAGAGAAAGGGGCTGTGCTGGGAAAAGGGATGATGATCACAATCGACCGCCTCCTAGAAGGGAGGTCAACTGCAGCAACTTTGCCTCTTCAGGTTCTCAGGCAGTAGATTTCCCATGAGTAACATTTTCATCAAATCTCTCTGCCCCCAGCACTTTGCAAAGCAGCTTAAAAGAAAACCCACCAAAATGAATGTGTGCCACTAGAAGAAGAGGCCTTGGGACACCAGTGGTGCTCTTAATCATAAGTAATTATAGTAATAATTACAGCAGCACATGGGCTGGAGCCTGTATATATGGCAGTGTCAAAGCAGACCATATCGGAGAAAGTGAAGGACTAGTGAGGGTGGCTAAGGATTATTGAGCAGGCAATGGATACTTTCGTGATCTTTATCTTATTTATTAATAGAAGAAGGTGAAACAATAACAGACAAACAGCAGTGAACAGAGATTTGAAATAAAGGAGCCTAGTTCTGGGACCCGCGCTCTTCACTACTCTATCCTGCTGCCTCCCCTGCATATTGCAATGTGGTTGTATAGATTCCTTTGTAGCTGTTCAGATTGTATTGTGGTCGTGCTTGGGTGTGCTTCTGGTGTCCATTGTATTCACCAGTTTGCAGGCTCCATGAGAGCAGCTCTGGGCCTGTATGGTTTACCTGAATCCATAGACCTTAGCACAGTGCTCACACACGTATGCGTCCCGAATGGTTTTATTGCTCATCAGTGTCAATCAGCAAAAGTAAAACAGTATTTGCATTTGAGTCTTAATGAAGGGGAAAAGGAGTCAATGCTGTTGTGTATTTGTTCTTTGCCAACTTCAGATCCCTTCATGTTTTACTATTGTCTGTCAGTAGTAAGACGAACAAAGATCAAGTGGAGAAAGCCAGGTCAAGGGCACCGCCAATGCCAAGCAGAAGGTGGCAGACTCAGATGAGAAAAAAAAAGAGAAACTCTTTCTCCAAACTTTTACCATATGTCTACCACTTCCCCCTCCAAAAGTTCAGGAATGTAGCTATGTTGATAGAAGTGGAATTGAGGAGAAGCTCCCTGAGTACCTATTCCATTTTAATTACAATTTTGTTTATAAGAATATAATGAACTAAGAAAGGAAGGACAAATTCTGCTTAGATTTTATTTTCCCTTATTTTTCTTCACAAGAAAAAGTTGTATGAATTGGATTAGGACTGTGAGAGGTCCAGAAGAAGCAACTATGACCGAAATATTCCCAAATCTCACCCATCCATGGGTATGAGTGAGGTCATGCATTTCAATACTCAATCTTTTCAGTTCCAAGCGTATGTAGAAATATTAGCACCTTTCAAAGTCCTGCTGTTTTATGAATATGTTTAGAAATAGTAAAGTTTCTTACCTAAGTTCATAAATTAGCACTCATTTCATTCGTGTTTGTGATACTCATTCAGGCCCCATTCGCTAGCTTTTCATGCTTTTATTTTTCACAGTGCCATGAAATTTGGCCTGGTTTGGGGTTGTTTTGACCCTGAAATGTTAAACTATTATGGAAAAGATCACTTTTGGTTCATATCCATGGTCATTTTTCTTCTGGGAGTGTGTAATGCTACTGGAATCACCAGGTTTGGATGAGATTTCTGTGTCTGTCACTTCACTGTATCTTTACTGTCACTAACTCTCAAATCCTATTGTGAAGCTGCCATTTGAGATTGGTTTGAATGCTTTCTCAGGGGCTTTGCCCTCGTTCTGTGCCAGCTGGTAGCCTTATTTCCCCTCTCCCAGTCTAGTCCAAAAACACATGTCTGTGTATACCAATCTGAATTCCTCTCGCCAGGCTGTGAGTCAGCCCCCAGATAAACCAGTGAATATGGATCATGTGTAGGGTGCCTCACAACTCCAACGGCAGACACGGATTACTCTGAGATTTGCTCCAGCTATCGCCTTATTGTAGAAGATACTGCAAGTGATTCAGCTACTAAGTCCCAGGACATGTGTGTCCAACACAAGGGCTTTTCTGAATATTATAAACCCCCACTTAATAGAATCCTCTCTCTTTCGAAATGAGGAGACATATTTGGGGACTATATTAGTGAGGGTTTTCCAGTAAAACAGAATCCATAGAAGCCATGTCTCTCTCTCTCTCTCTCTCTCACTCTCTCTTTCTCTCTCTCTGTCTCTCTCTTTGTGTGTATGATAAGGAATTGTGAAACAAAAAGCCAGTATCCCAGCTGTAATACAGGAAGGAAGCAGACCTTCTTTAATTAAAAAGTATTAGACTTTCTATTCTGGTCAGGCCTTCAATTCATTGGATGAGGCTTGCCCATGAGGGAGCATAACCTACTAATTCAAAGGCTAGTCTCATTTAAAAGCACCTTCATAGACACTCCCAGAATAATGTTGAAACAAGTGTTTGGATACCCTGTGGCCCAATCAAGTTGACATCTAAAACAAACCATTAGAGGCACCATATGCTCTCATTCACATCTTCCAAAATGTGTGCTTACCTACTAAATAGCTCTAAGGCCAGAGAAAAATAAAACAAGCCCCAGAAAGGTCTAAAAGTGGAATTATGGGCATTAGGTGAATTAAAAAAGGTACAGTGGAGCTCTGGCATAGAATCTCTGATATAATAAACTCACCCACGGCAACAAGAGCAGTAACACCCTTGGGAAGAAACAGAAGATCCTGGAGGGAATCAACACTCTCCTTACCACCTAGAAGTGACTTTGGAGTGTTAACCAAATTCTGAAAGCTTTTCATTAATCTTTTTATACCTGGAGATAATAAATTTAGGGACACATAGTAATGTTTTCCTTTGTCAAACTGGCTGTTGGCAGTAAGCAACCATGGAAATCTCTAAGTGCTGATCTGAAAGAATTAGGTTAAAATTGGGGTATAGATGATAGAAAAAATGGAAGTCATAGCTATATAAGATGTATATATATATATTTCTCATATAAAGGCAGGTGACTTGGTTGGTGCATTCTGAGATACCTAAGACTTCTTTCCTTGGTGCTCACCATTCTGTGATTGCAACCTTGATTTCATGAAAATGAAGATGAAATTCACATTTCAAGCAGGGGTGTGGAGGACAGAATAAGCCTGCTGCATATTAAGGAAGGTTCCTGAAAGCTTTAACACTCTGTTCATCCCAGTGGTTAGAAATCGGGGACTCCTTTCAACTGCAAATATACTGCAGAAATATAGTGCGTGAAAGATAAGTGTGCTATTTATTCTCATCAACAAGGGAGCACAATTTACTATCAAGGATTCTATTCCCGTCGGGGGAGAAAAAGAATGGATGTTGGAAAGCAGCCCCTGGTAATTATTTTAAGGACCAAACTGAATTTTGAATGTCCCTGGGGAGTGAAACATTGTTTTCTACAGTTAGATGAATTTAGCCCTGCTATAGGGTATTTGGCAAATTATGGAAGAGCAGAACTGTGGGATTGTAGGTGAGAGGCCAATCAGCTCATTATGTCAACTGTTTTTGGTTCGTCTTCCTCTTTCTGCCTTTAGGTACAGAAAATGTGCATTAAACATATACCCTGAACCCCCAAGCTACAGTTAGGAAAGGAGGACAAATAATTCTGACATGAAAGGAAGGAAACAGAAGATCACCTGCACCGTATAAGAGAGTCAAATGAGAAAAAAAAGAAAAAAAAATTCAAAGATGAGCAAATGAAAGAAATGGCTTATTCCCATTAAACGATTTAATTTTTTTAAAAAAACTTATAGTATGAAAGAAAACTTCTAAGATAACAGAAACCGAAGGAACAGGTTGAAATCTTCCACAAGTGATTCATGTGTGAAGCAACTTAAAAAGGATATAACTAAATAAAAATTAAGTTAGAAAATATCAAGACAGAGGAATCACATTAAAAATGAAGATTGCATGTCAAAGGAACCAGCTAGTCAAGACCCATGTTTATAGCAGCACAGTTCATAATAGTTAAATCTTGGAAGCAGCCTGTATGTCCCTCAATATATGAATGGATAAAGAAAATGTATTAACACATTGGGCAGAGTCCTACTCTGCCACAAAGATAGATAAACCTTGAGTCATTTGTAGAAAAATGGATGCATTTTGATATCATGATGAAAAATTTGTGGGCGTATTTTCCTCCTATATATCATTTGATTGGGGAGATTGTCATGGTGGCTGAAATCAACACTGTTTTTTTTCTTTTTTTTTCTGGGGGAGTAGATTCCATCATTTTTTTTTCCTTTTCATTTTAAACCATCCAAGATTGAAAAACAAGAGTGGAGTGTGAAAATAGCGGGCAGCATTTGACATTTTGGGATTTGTTTTCTCTTTGTTTCATACACACAGTAGCCTGCCACAGTGCTGATCTGAGATTTGGACCACAAACAAAAGCTCAATATGGTGTAGCTGGTCCATGCCTTGTGTGGACCACACAACTGGTGATTTACTCAGCCTTCCTGGTAGCACTAGTTTCACCCACCACCTTCCCTGTCGGTTTTCTTGATTTTGCTGTGAACGTCAAGGAAGGCGCACATGGAGAGTTGTGCAAAATAGCTTATATTTTTCCTGTTTCAGGAACTATATTTACAAAAACTAAAACTTGGTTTGGAAAGGTATTTATACTATGGCTATGTCTGTTTGTCTGCATTTCTTTAATTTATGCAGTATATGTTAATTACTTTTTAATGTGAAAAATATTTTGACATTAATTTTTCTCATTTCTTTGACTTCTTGAATAATTTCATCATGAGGCTGATTCTAAATCACATCTGCTCTCCGAGCTTCTGGGCTTCTACCTAGTGTATACATCCTTTGGTACTGATGCTCAAGTTACGTGTTTCTGGCTTTTTAAAGTATTTTTGAGTAAGTGGAAATATTATTATAGAGGTAACTTTAGTCAGTCTGATTTTTGATGGATAATCAACATGTCCACATATTCAGAAGAGTAAAAATACCTATTTACACGACTCAGATTTAGAGTTACTCATCTTACATGAACAAAGCAAGATACTTAGTAAAATTAGACCTGCCTGACTCTCTTAGAAGCTGTAGAATGTGGTTTATCTATTGCCAAGGGACAATCAGAAAGATGCAGTTTTTCTCTGTACGAATGGAAGCATCATATATACTTGGAGATAACGTTTGGCACCTGCTCATCACTCTTAAAACCTACCTAAGATTTTACATGGCAATAAAAGAGACATGTTCGTGAAGTTGGGAAATGGATTTGAGAAGGTTTCATCTGTTTAATCTAATACATTTATAACGTTCCTTAAACCAAGTGCCACAGCCCCCGATAGTGCCCATCATGGGAGATGTGGGCCTCTCCGTGCCGTTGTCTGGCCTATACATCCTGCACCTTATCACCAGCCAGTTCTGACATGGCTTCACTCTGCAGGGCCGTTTAAATGATTGACTGAGAAGATGAGACTGTGGTTTAGAAAGACTTGTTGACTAATCACTTTTTCACACAAATGATAGACCTTTATGGCTTTTTGAGCTGGTATCCCTGAAACATCTTATTAGCCATTACTGTTAGGGAATGCTCACAGGTACAGTGGAGATACTATGCTCCTTGTTGCTACTAGCTTGATATCTAGACTATCAGATATTTAGAAAAAAAAAATGGAACCACAGTGCAGATTTTTCTCAGGGTATGTTTGTAGCAGCCTTTGCTATAACCGTGAGATTTTAAAAAGTATTTTCTGGGATATCTATCTTACACAGACAAGACCATTTTAAATTGGACTCATTAAATCATGTGTTGTCACAGCCAACAGCCATGTGGAGGCTAGTTAACAAGTGAAAAATGGGCCCTTCTAGCTTGTGTACTTCATACGAATGCTTCCTTTATTCCAGGGTTTTTTTCCCTCTCTTTCTGGTAGCATATTGACGCAGGGGTTCCTGTTATAGTACTGCCCGACAAAAAGTAAAAATATGAAGATTGAGAACACTATAGAGGCAGTGCTCAAGTTTACATAAAGCACTAGTGAAACTCCTTTTGATAGTGAACCTTGGATCTGCTTTCTGCTTGGAGGGAGGGAACCCGTTAAATGCACATTTACGTTGCTGAAAAGGTAGTGCAGAAGGACTTGAGAAATTTATAACTCTGAAATGATGATCCTAAATTTATGTATTAGCTTTCTTGTCACTGAGACTGAACACCCAACAAACACAACCCAAAGGACTAACAGTTTAACTCCCTCAAGTTTTCAGTCCATGGCTGGCTGACTGCAAGGAAGAGACACCATGGCCCCAAAAGCGTGGCAAGGCAAGGCTGCTTAGTTGACAGAAGGCAGGAAGCACAGTATGGGCAGGGAGCCAAAGTGGAAGGCAGGGGCTCTGACACGGATCCCACCTAGGAATGTGCTCGCTTTGTCCCAGGGCCAATGCCTGTAAGATTTTTTCTTTTGGCACAAGTGAGAGACAGAACAAAGATACAAAAACCCTTTATTGCCGGGCGGGAGGGCTGCAGAAGAATGCAAGGACCCTCAGAGGAGGGAGCTGGGTAACAGGTTTTTATTAGGTTAGATTAGTGGTGAAGTTAATATGGGCAGGAGAAGTGTCTGGAGAGATTGGGGGATTGTTGGCGCAGGAAGTTTATTTTGGACTAGAAGAAGATGGAAGTTAGTCTTGGAGGGACACGTTGTTGTTTTGGGGACCAAATGCCATGTTGGATCCTTGCCACAATGGCCCTGGCTGAGTTCTACATAGGCAGAAACCCATCAACCCCCAAAGCAATTACGCTGAAACTCCACCCTAACCACCACTATTTACCTCTGAGACTTTCCTCCTAGCCTTCAAGTTTGTTATCAACAACACAGACTAAATTGTATTCATTCCTTCATTTGTTCATTTATTCCTTCACTTATTCATCATTCTTAATGGAAGCTTCTTGACTTGTGATGTTTTTCTCTGTTACTCCTGACAAATTAATCTTTATTTAATTTTAGTTCATAAGTATTCTCTTTTACTGGTCAGAATTTTAGTTTTCAATTTTTTAAAATCCTATTTCTTTCTAAACCTTGGCCTAGAAAATAAATATGTAATTTTTAGTTTGTTTAATTTTCATTTCAAGAATCCTTTTAAAAGGGTCTCTCGCTTTTGTTTGTTTTCTGATAGCTGTGGTTGGATGTGTTGGTAAGTCTTAAGTGAAGACAAATGGTATTTTTCTGGTTAGCTCTTTCGGTGCTTAGTGTCTTAGCAAGGAATGTTTATGATGAAAAAGAACTTCGGACTTACGTGGATCAAGATTTTGTTCTCAGGTCCATCATCTTTTTTTCCGTATCCAAACAAAATAAAATCCTTTCAGATTTAAATGGAACATGAAATGAAACACAAGTAAAGCTGATTGCACTTAGTAACTTTCAATAAATGCTCTATCATTCAGAAGACAAGAAGTGCATTCTTTTGAAAATTCAAGAGGTGTTTAATTTTATGCCTAATATACTGCTATTTCTCATTCGCCTCTCTGTTTTCTTCTAATTGATGAATGATTGGAGTTGCTGAGTTGTATGTAAATTTTTGTATTTTAAATAGAGTTCAATGCCATTTTCAAGTTTTAATTAACTCAGAGTTTTGAGATAATTATTATTACTCGAGAACTGGGTCTTTACCGATACTTGCAGCAAAATTCAAGTGAGAATGATCCAGAGTTCTGAAAATCCAATATAAATATTCTTTATGAGATCATTAATAACAATGTTAAAGAAACACAATTCTCCCCACAGCCCTGGTGTTAATATTTTGAACACTCCGTCTCTCATTCATCCTGGCTGTATGCTGTAGTCTGATCATCACTTTGCTCTGTAGGATGGCATCACAGAAAGCAGATTTGAGGTTTTCCTAAACTTGTACTTTCCTCAAGCTTCCCATTAGTTCATATCTTCAACATACTATTCACTGATTACTTCTCCCTATTCTCTCCAAATTGTATCATCCCTCACTGCCATCACAGTCACCTGGTGTCCAAGTGGAGTTAGATGTATTAATTGAGCTGATGAATATGTACTGAATGCCCATCATGTGCTCGGTGTTCCTGGCACTGGGGCAAAGTAGAAGAGGAGGATCATAGTAGAAGCCAATGTTGACAACTGAGGTAGGAGTTCAGTTACCTAAACCTGGTAGAGCACATTGAGATTGTTTTTCTAAAAGCAATGAAGTACACTGGATGGCCTCAGGCAGAAGAGTAAGTAGATTTGACTTATGCTTTGAGAACATCATTTTAATTGTCTTGTGGAGAATAGACCATGTCATGTGGTCAAGAGTTGAGACAAAAAGTCTACCCAGAGATCACTGCAGCTGCTGAAGTGAGAAACTGTGACTTGAATCAGCATTAGATCTGAGAAAGACCCAGCGTGGGGGCAGTACCAATAGGACTCACTCACAGGGAGGTATTGGAAGAAGTGACACATGACAGGTTCAGCACTGGAGAGATTAAAACCCCCGGAACAGTTCCCACACAGTGCTTGATTACCCTTCACAATACTTTATTCTCTCTTACAGAGCCTGGAAGCTCCCTGAAAATAGTAACCCCTCTTATTTATCTTTCAATCACCAATATCATTACATGGTTATAACTCAGTAAGTTTTTGTGGAAGGGACAGAAAATATGGAGGTAAACCTAAAATTATTTAGCCTGACAGAATAATAGCTACTCTGTTACAAAGCCATTCACAGGGCATGTGGTGCAATAGAAGAATGAAAGATATAACTTCCTGGCAGCATACTTTATAGAATGGTGTGATTTACCAGATTTATACAAGCAAAATTTACAGTTCAGTAAGAAACTGGGATTTTATAGGTCTAAAGCAAGTATAAAACACACTTTTGGAAAGGTGATGGATAACTTCTTACCTGAGTATTTAAAAGTTCAAAATTAAATAAGGTGCAGGTCTTTGAATCTTATTTGATTTAAAGCAAATATAAGTAATTGTCTTGTATTTTAAACTGTTATATGTAACATTGCAGTGCAATTCTTTATTAATCAGAACAGCTTGGGTTACAATGGCTCTACACCCTAATCCAAGTGCCTCAGGGGTTTAGGAAGAGAGAATACTTCCTGGCTTATGCAGCAGAAAGTCTGAAACAAGACCTAGCCTGGAAGCTAGAAAATTGCCAAAGTAGATCTTAAATTATGCTGTTTTAGAGCTTTGTGTGTTATGCTTCCTGCAACTTTATGGTCACTTAGTTAAAAGGGGGCAGCATCAGCTAGGCCCTGAGGGGTTCAGGCAGGAGGACTTCAAATCTGAGCCAGTTTGGGTAAATTAGTGAGATCCTATCTCAAAAAAATGAATACATACAAAGGGCCGGTGCCTAGCGCACTGGTGCAGTGCCCCTGTCTTCAACTTCCAGTATCTCCCCCCAAAATGGCAGTGTCAATCCACGTGTCACATCCTCTGATTTTCATTGGGAAAGACCTTCTCCATAATGCACAGTAGAAGTGAAACGGTTCCTCCAGGAAATCTGAGGTAATGTAGAGAAGTATTAGAAAATGATGGGGTAAAATATAACAAATGTCCACTCCATGAAAGAGTAGATTTTTTGGCCACTTAAAAAATATGTGTGTGTTTGATTTCAGTGCATTCCCGTTCACATATATCTCCTCTATTTTCAAGTTTGAGGGTGAAGATTGTAAGACCCTTCCGTTCTTCCTGAGTCTCCAGTGCTTAGCAATGTGTCTGATACACAGAGCCCAATACTTGTTGAAAAAAACAAGTAAATGTGAGGCATCCCTTAACCTCATAGAAGTTTCTGCTGAACTTCTCTACGGACTTGTTGGATGAAACAAAATCACAGTTTCCATGAGTGTGTGTAAGTAATTTGGAAAAACTCTCATAGACTCTAAGATAACATAAAGAAGCAATGGCTGGATTCAATTTCAGCCTACTGAAAAGGTTTTACACATGGAGATTTTTGGCTTGCATTTTAAAATTTGGGTTCTCTTTGATCTCTGTCACCTTTGGGGTAGAAAATAAACACCATATTTCCTGTGGCATTTCAGAGCGCTGAACTTGATAATTCTGGTGGTGCTATTTTGCTCTTTCAAGACATTCAGCAGCAAGCACATATGTGTCTGACTAAATGTCACTGTGCTTAAGGCTCCTATAATTTGGATTTGGAAGCTGGCAGAGGGAGGAGGAAGACAGAACTTTTTAGTTTCTGATTACCCCATCCCATGATGTTTCTTTGTTCATTTGATTTTAATGGTTCCAACCTGAGTTGAAACAAAAGCTGGGAGATTGGCCTACCACGGGTTAATTACTTAGTGGAAGGGCTATTTCTTGAGTCTGATGGTGGGGAATGGGTCAGAAAAGACTAATTAGACAAGCTTCAAGTTCTAGGGAAATACTAGTGGAACAGGTGAAAAAAATGGGTGATAATTGAGGGGCTAATTATCCTCCACCTAGCAATTGGCCACCAGGTGTTCTGCAGCACATAAAAAAAGGGACTGGCAGAGCAACAGAGGCTGTTTTTGTTCTGAGAAACAAGGAAATTGGGGAGAAAAAAACCCAGAGATTTAAAAATCCACAAGATGGTGTTTCTTCTATCTCTGACTTATTCTTTCCTGCTGCACAGGGAAGAAAACTGGACCAAAGTTAAATGCTGGTGTTCTGGTTTTATCTGTTTTTGAAGAACTTGGATTCCCTCTAGCGTGGGTACACCAGAAGAATTTCAGTGTTGAGCACACAGCTACATACATCCTTGTAATTAAGTTTATGGTAACCATGCACCTGGCACATTTATTAGGAGGGAAGTTTATTGGCATATAGACGACCATGATTAATAATAGAATGGTGACAAACCAATCTGCATTGTTAGAAGCTGTGGCTTCATAATTACTTCTCTCTTTTTGAAGGCTGTACTGGAATACAGTAAGCATTTTAGAGTGTCTCTAGTGGCGTGAGGCATATTACCAGCATATCCCATGAAAATGCTTTCAAATATCTTCTTTATTCTCCTAATTTCTCATTTTGTTAAGAAAAAGAAGCCAACATTCAGAATTCAGTAACTTCAGACAGAATCACCTTTAATGGAATACTTCATAGGTAAGAGAAATCAATTAAAAGGGTGACTATTTGGGGTTAATAATTGCTTTCAATTCAGAAAGGAAAAGACAAAGGTAGAAAATATTTTTAAGTGGCACAAGGAGAGAAGTAGATTTTCAGAAGAGCGAATCTCAGGCATGTATGACTCTTCACTTCTTTCCCTGGCTCAGATTCTGCTGCCCTGACAATGGTCAGACCCAGGCTTGGGCTCGGGGTGAAGGGGGCAGGGCTTGCTTGGAGCAGGGCGCAGTGCTCTGTGGCTGGGACAGTGTTCTTTTTGGCCTTTCACTGCCCAGTGGGGATGAAACTTCATTTATTGACACTGCTCAGGGCAAGAGCAGCTCCTCTGAAGATTCAGGGGCTGCTTTAGACCTAAAATCTGTCACTCAGTCCCGTTTTCTGTCCTTGGTCCTTTCTCTTGGCAGACACAGCATTTAAAAGGGGGTTTGGGAGCTGGATTTGAAGCATAGCTCTACCACTCACTAGGACTGTGCGTCTGAGCGAAGACCCTATATTTGTTGAGTGTTGGTTTTCCCCCAGCCATGAAATAGAGATAATGATTACTACCTTGCAGTGAACTTGCAGGCATTAAGTAAGATGTGAAACGCCTTTTATAGTCAAACTGGACTAGAAAAATGAAGCTACTGCATAGCATATAAATGCCACAAATGTATTATACAGAGAAATGAATACAGCAAATGTGTTACAATGAAAGTGCTGGGAAGCTAAGCAGAGGGTAATTAAGGGACTAGGTGGTTGGCAGTAGCAGGGCTCAGGTTGTACTCCAGTGCGAGAGGATAAGGACAGAAGGCTGTATTACTAGAACTCAGACACTATGGCCTTGGTACGAATCTCTGCCTGTGTGTTTGGAGGAGACAAGGAGGGCAACACCATGCATGCTGCTCCCAGAGGCAGAGAACTGTGATATCCCGTCTCCCCTGTCCCACCCTGCGGTCTCCTGTGCCTCTTGCCAGCTAAACTCAGCCAGAAGCCTGCAAAGCACACCAGCCTCCTGAACACAGCCTGCTTCAGTCACAGAGAGGACAGTGAATGACAGAGAATGCATCTGACAGCGGCAGTCTAAGGACTCACACGTTGGCGCGTGGCCTGGTGCACAGCGTGTCATTGGATCTGTGTCCTTCCTTCTCTTGGGACAAGGAGTCTTGAATTTCTCTTTACTTTCTCCTGCTTCTTCCTTGGACCTTTTAAAGGTTGCTGGCTCCTCAACCAGATCAGAGAAAGAAGTTTAGCCACTGTCTGTGGTCTGCATTCCTCCCTACGTAATGACACCCTTGGGACCCATCTCTTTAGTTCCATTGTTTTAAGAAATAATGTGACTTTTGTTCATTTAAAACAATTATTAGTACATATTTGTGACACGTATGAGTATATTCATCATGGGGATCTGTGGTAAATATACACAGATATATACATATTCACATCTTAGTCCTTTTCACTTCCACTTCTTCTTCCCCTCCCCTCCATCCTCAGATCTCCTGTTCATCTGCAAAAGTTCTACCTCCATGTTTCCTATCATCTATCTTTTATTTTGCTCTTTTAATTATTTATACTTTGTATTTCTCATGTAAGAGCAATCATGCAATATTTAACCTTCTGTGTCTGATTTATTTTGCAGAGCATTTTGATATTGAGGTCCATCCATTTCCCTACAAATGACTCAAACTTACCCTTCTTTAATAATTTGTCTTTTAGATGAAGGCAGCCATCGACCAGGTTCCTGTGACTTTTCACCTTTCTTCATTTCCCTCAGAGCTCCAGCTTCCCAATTCTTCATCCTAAATCCAAGGAACTGGATGCACTTTATAGCACACAGTCAAATTATTTAACCAAGTCAGGTTCTGGAAAAACTTACTATAAATTTAATTTCACTCTTCAGGACAGTGCTCATGCTCAATTAAAGACAAACCAACTCTTAAATACTTGCTGAAAACTCAAGAAGTTTTACTCTTGACCTCTGGCTGACGTTACAGAGTTCTTGCCAAGCTTGTATATCTGGTTTCCCTGCTCCTCAGAACTGAAAGCACTGTGGGGCAGGAGAGAGTGTGGACCATGCAATAATACACATACCCTTGGCAGGTGAATTTTAATGGAAAAGTATCACGGAAGGAAGATCGAGAAACAAAACTAACCAAGCTATGCATCCCCTTGCTAGTTTGGATGCTGAAAATGGTTATCTTTAATAAAGATACATTGAATTATTTCTAGCCAAATAAAGAGGTTGTCCAGACCCTGAATGATTGTAACTAAAAATGGTCAGTATTTTGACTTACGAACAAATAAGTCACCATTACGTGAATAATCCTCCACTCCAGGCAATTCCAGCCATTCAAATAACGCATTACTGTATAGAAGAGACTGCTTTTTCCTTTTCTTCCTCTTTAAATCTGTAGTCCCACATAGAATCATCAAAAATTTACAGCTTTCTAAGAGCTGAAGGACCAGATAACATTTGTATTATAAAATAGATCACTTTTTTCATTTTTCTGTATTTAATATGTATGTGGAAATTAGACATTCACGATCAGAAAAAGACCATAACTCCCTTTCCCTGTTATTGTTGTGCAGGTACCTGCTTAAGCAGTCCCCAGACTTAGACGCAGGCATTAGTCGAGGCATCTGTGGAGTAAGTAGTCATGGGGATGAAAGGTTAAAGACAAGAGCAATCTCAGTCTGGATTTTAATTCACCGGGGAAGCTGTCAGTGGCATAATTAGGAGAATAAACTGTGTAGAGACTGTGCAGAATGCAGCTGCTAAACCATAGCCTATGACAATTTTAAAAATCCATCTTTTTCAACCTTAAAATAAAAGCTTTTCCCACATCAAGGACTGTCTGGAGAATATGTCTTCCATAAACTCTGCATGAAGACTGACTTAAGATTACTGAGAGAAGAATGTGGCATATTTCAATGGGATATATTTCCAAATTAGAATAGCTTTTCTTTTACAGCATTCTATCTTGTTAACTCCTCAGTGGTTCAGAGTTCTCGATTTTGTATGGCTCATATATTCCTACTTTTTTACAAAGGTACTTAGCCTAAGTCTAAAATATCTAGGAAGATGATAGTAACAGTTTGATTTAGTCAGCTCCAAGAGCTACCAATTCCAGAGAGAAAAAGTGGGTGAATAAATCACCTGGGTATTGTACTAAAACAGGGCAAACCATTTATTATCCTGGAAACCAGCATGTGTCAAAGTGGAAGGAACAGTGAGAAAGAGGAGATTATAGATTTGAAGCCAAAGTACTAAATTTTATAAACACTATAAGCCTTTAAGAGAACATTGTGTTCCTGTTAGTTGTTTTATTATTGTTGTTTGACAGTAATAAAGTAAACTGAAACTTTTGAGGCAAAGAATTTGAAGTATTAATTTTTGGTTGTTCTTCATTACCTTCTTGGATAGCCGGACTCAGATTTCATGTCAGAGCGATGTATAGCACAGAAAATGAGAAGTTGTGTGAAGGTGGTGCCTCTGTTGTGAATGGTAGCTCCCCGAAGAGACTTTCTCAAGGGAAGAGTGAGGAGCAGTGCCTTCAGAAGAATTCAGGAGAGGAGAGATGTTTTCATTCTGTGAATATGGAGAGAGGCCAGAGTTGATGAGGGCCACAGGTTGAAAAGACTTGGTCAAGGCTTAAGACAGTGAGGACAGAAGGAATGAGACCTCAAAGGCTCTGTCACTGAGGTCACACAGGAGACCAGACCCAAGGCATAAAACCCTGTAGCTTCACTAATAGTTCACATACAGCATGCTTGACATAGAAGGAGCTGAGCCTCCACATCCCCAAAGCCCTGGAGGCCTTGAAGAATGTATGTCTCGGTAGTAACCCCTGCTGAACAATGAGCAGTTATGGGAGGACCGTTCCTCAGCCGCTGGCATTGCCCAAGACTCTGGGACCTTCCTGTAATGCTTAGGGTGCGTGTGAGGACAGAGGGGTTACAAGTGAGGTAACATTTGAGACAGTGTGGTTGGATCAGGGCTGGGAGATGGATTTAAGTGAACTTAGGGAAGTAAACTTTCATATTTCTTCCGGTTTACTAAGATTTAGGCCCATTACACTTAGGCAAAACTGAAAATTTATCTTAGAGATAAAGTGATATTCTCATGTGATATCCCCAAAGGTACCTTATGACCCTCCTTCCTCACTGGGTCCCAGACGTGCGATTAGTCCCAGGCTGTCATCTGTCTTCCTACTGCAAGGTCTCTGTGCATAAGCTTCCTTTTGCTGGAAAAATGATGACAAACTTGTCCCCGCCAAATTTTTCCTTACCTTCCATATCTGTATTTAACGCCATTCCTAGGAGAGTTATCCTTGATCTTAAATAAAGACAATCTTCCCCTGCACTCATTTCTATGGCAAATCAGTAGGAGTCACTATGTTGACAGAAAAAGAGGGAGGAGAAAGGGTGAAAGCGAGGGAGGGAGGGGATGAAGAGGAGGTTAGATTACTGTGCTTGGGCTTCTACCCCAAATACCACTGAATGAGTGGCTTAAACAACAGAAGTGAGTTTTCTTATAATTCTGGAATCTAGAAGTTCCAGGTCAAAGGAGAACAGCTTTGGTTTCTTCTTGGAATCTCTCCTTGCCTCATTTTGTTCTCATGCAGCCTTTATTCTGTATTTCTGTCTCTGACTCTCTTTTCACAAGGGCTAGTCATGCTGGACAAGAGCTGACCCGTATACCCTCATTTCCTCTTAATTACATCTTTAAAGTCTTCATTTCAAATATGGTCACATCCTAGATACTGGGAGTTAAGGTTTCCAATTAATCACAGTTCAGCCAATAATGGACAGATGGAATCTCAGTTGTTCCTTCTGCAGAGATGAGGCCGGAGGTAGACCTGGCTGTAGGCTGAAGGAGAGGGGTCTGGGCATCTCCTGCTTGCTCGAGCCCTTATTTTCCCACTTTCAGGGGAGCCGCTATCTCTCATTCCAGCCCTTCATGGTGTTAGCACATGAATGTGCTTTCTTCCTTTGACTGCTGCATTCCGCCTGCACTCGTTTCCCTACTAGCTACTTAACAAACCATTAAATACTCAGATCATATTCGAGGGACACCTATCTCACTGCCTGTTTTCTTTACAAAGATGGTTGGCTCTCCGTATTGGCTGTGGCCTTTTTCTCTTACTCCATTTATTGTTTTGATTTCACACTTTATTTCCTTCCTTTCTCTTAATGACTTAGAGGTAAATGTGCAGTTTAAATGATCCATGTTTAACTTAAAATCTGTTTTGCTACCTTTCACTGTTTACTATAATTTTAAAGTCCTACATTCTGCTTTCTAAACCCTGTAGAGTTCTTTATTCATAACTGTGTTAAAGCCTTGGTCTTAGCACATTGATATACTTATTTTTGCAAAATTAATTGCAAGTGGTGTGATCCAGGACATTATAAAAATTGTATGTAATATTTGATCCCATCACTGTGGATCTGGCGAAAAGCATATGTACGATCCTGGGTCCACATATAACACAATTGACATCATGTCATAGGATAGAGATCATTTAAAAAGACATTTGATGCAATGTAGCTTTCAGGTTAGACCTTATCACTTCCCTATGAAAACCCTACCTGGAGTCCAAGCGAATTCCCAGCCTGCTGTTTCCCAAAGATGTCTCACATATTTCAGACTTGGTCCTTTTGGTGAGCGTATTTCCTCCGCCTCGTATGATCCATCTCTACTTTTAAAATCCTTCCTGCTTTCCCAAGCCTTGTTCAAATGACCCCTTTCCTAAGGCTCCTCCCAGAGTGTTCTCTGGCTTTGAGCACAGTTCTTGTCCTTCCTTGGCTCTAGTCAGGCTGTGAGTGAGCTTGACTCGTCTTTCTTCATAGACAATAAGCATCTTGTGAGTGGAGAAAGTTCTTGTCAATTCTTAAAGAATACCCTTGCACTTAATAAGAGCTCAGCACTGTCTGTTCATTTGAGTTGGGTTGCCTTTGTAAAATGGACAGAAACTTGTAGTTGATAAGCACTTAGCAGTATACACTTCTTCAAATACTAAGAACAAAATAATTAGGAGACTAACTTTATTGTTAATACTGTTACACATTCTCCTGCCACATCGCGAAAGACAAACTTGAACCTTGTAAACCCTCAATATCCATATTACATAGGTCATTTGGGGATTTTTCGTTCCAATTTTAAAAACTGATTACATAGAAGTATCAGCAGGCTTAGAACAAATGTAATATACACTTAAAGACCTGTCAGTCTGTTAAGTACAAAAGGCTCGGTGAGTACTCGGTTATTAGAGTGATGGGAAATGAAGGAGACATCTGTGTAGGGGATGTTCCTGCTGAAGCAGAGCTGGGAGCAGAGCTCAGAACTTTAAGAAGGGAACCAAACAAAATGGAGCAGATGAAGCATCTAACAGTTTTTCCCCAAGAGGCCTGGAGTGTCAGGAAGTGGCACTACCAATGTACTAAAAGCCCTTCAGGGAATGCTGCATCTTCAGGGCACTGCTCTGTGACACCGGGCAGGATATTCAGGGAAGTGATGACACTCAGCCTCAGTAATTTTAGGAGAATTTAACTTCCTCAAAACCAGCACATAATTCAGTGGAAGAAATAATATAATTTTCCAACATTGCCCATTATTCCTGTGATTTCTTCATCTTGTTTGTCCCATGCCTATCTCATCAAGGACAAAAATAAAGCAAGTTTTTCTTTTCCTGCATAGTCTACACATAACCAAGAAGGAGCAGGTTGTAAGAAAAATGCAAACATAGTAATACACAGGCACCAGCATTGAAACACTCAGCAAAAGCAGTGGCTACATAATAAATATTAGCTCTATAAATGAATGCTAGAGTAATGCCTCAAATATAGAAAACAATAACTGAGTACTCATTGATGGTTGTACACTGATACAAAAGAAGAAACAAAAGATAATGAGGATATGTGTTTCAACATTGTTTCTACTAATTGCATGAGCAAATCTTGTCTCAGTGTTTTTCACAAACTCCTCGAGAAGTATAGAGTTTTTGACACAAAACCTATTCATGTGGTTTAAGAGAAAATAGGCCTTATAAAGCAGGACTCTATCTTACTTAAGGTCTCTTTCTCTGCTGCCCAACCTGTTTTCTCTCTGGCCAGAAACATTAGTAAACTAATGCCTTCAATTACAGAACAATTGAGAGTACAAGTGAGAGTTTGGATAAATAATTTCACGTTCGGGCTCTCATGTGGTAAGTATGCAGGAGTAATATTGCAGACAGTGCTACAGGGACACAGAGGTACTTTATTATTACAGATGAGACCCTTCTGTTTTCAAGGAATATTGCGCTCACCATGATGTTACAGAAAGGAGAAGTAATCTTAGTAGCTCTTTAGCTCTCTTGCAAGAACTTCCTTGTTGGGTGGTAGCATGGAGCTTTGTGGGGCATTTGTAGTGGATTTCTTCTTATAGCTTTCATGATTATTAGGCAAAGGCATGAGAATAGTAAAGCCATGCCTTTTGCTTCCTGAGCAGGTCACTGTAAGCAATTTAATATGGTTCACAGAGAGGGAGTATGGTAGCTAGTCCAAGCTAAGCCTAAACAAACTACAGTCAAAATTGAAATGGTTGTCCCTGGCTCAGTGCACACCCCTGGATTAAACTGAAATATTACCCGTGTCGAGCAGGGATATTGGAGAGAGTTGTAATTCTGTTGGCTTCAACTAGGTACTGCCAGGAGTTACTGCCATATGAAAAACAGTGAAGACGTATTTCCAGAAGAATTATTAGCAAAAGGTGAAACTACAACAAGGAGTGCCATCCAGAACAGTCATAAAATGAAGAATAAGAAAAATTATTTGCTATCTAAAAGAGTATAATTATGAAAAGCTGTCATCAGCGAATTGCCCTCCTCCTAGAATAACAGAACTGTTTAGATTCCCTTTACTGCTTTTGTTGAGTAAGCTGAGTCTACATTGTTTGCAGAGATCCACGTATTATATTATGTATTTCTACAACTGGTAAAATCCCAGCACGATAAATAACGTTTCCCACAGCCTGCATGGTTTTATTTAGTACGTACATATTAATGCCTTAAATTACATTTCTACACCACATTCGGTAGGAATGCTAATACAATCGCAGGCACCTCAGTGACCTTGAGCATGGACATGCATCCTTCACCTACAGAATTAAAAATGCAAACAGAGAGAAAGCACAGGGAAGATGCATAAGTCATTGTGGATTCAAAGCCTATGTTTGTCTCTGGGAGTATTTGTTCCTCAAGTGCTGTTAATATTTAAATATATATTTTCCAAGAGCATCCACACTCTGACAATGAGAACTACTTCACCAACCTAAAATTTTATAGGCTGCCAATCTTCTAGTTAGCCATTGGAGTGATCTGCCATCCATAACAGTAATTGCCAATTTGACAACCTCTTTATTAGCCGAAGCACTTTGCAAATATTAACCAGGAAGCTACACACAACTCTTCTGAGATTCAGTTACCTCCTTCCACAGAGAAGTGACCACGGAGCCTATGTGATTTGTCCTAGAGCTGCAAAGGTTAGGGTTAGGGTTTGGATTCAAATTCCAGGGCCATCAACTAACAAAATAAATAATCTAGGTCCAGCAAAGCCATTTTTGAATTTTGATTTGTCAATGTGGAGTGGAATATAGAGGCAAAAACACTGAAGATTATTTAGCCATGTGTTTTTGTATTTTTGCTTCTGTCGTGCAGGCTTCTGTTTTTCTAATCCATGCCGGTGTGATTACAGCAAGAAGTAACTAGCGACAGGGCTGGGGATGTAGGTCAGTGGTAGGGCACGTACCTACCACGCACAACACTCTAGGTCAGCCCTGTCTTCGTCACTTCCTTCATCCATGGGACACAATGTCCAACACCGACAAATTAACATGGGGAAGCTCACTTCAGCTCCCAGCTTGCTGAGGTTTTAGTCCATAATTTCATGGCTCCCATGCAGCATGGCAGAAGAGTAGGGCTGCCCACCTCAGCCCTCACCTCCTGACAGCAAGTCAGCTATGAGCCTCTTTCATCAAATCATGTTCCAAAAGTGCCACCTCTGGGTGCGTGGAGTGTGACATAAACCATAACACACCCTAGCACCACCACCGCCACCACCACCATCTCACACACACACACAACTGCCATGGTAGGGCTGATAAATATCTACAGTATTTTTGGCTTTTGTTATAGTAATACAACTTCCAGTGACCCCAAATTCCAATTCCCAGAAAATATTTGCATCTTTTCTCTCAGGCTATTAATATGGAGGATCTTTCTGCAAAGGGGAATATAGATTTTGTGGTTTGGTTTCTGCTTTTAGATTTTCAAATAAAATAGGTTATAATCCTGGAAGTTCACCGTCTTTTCTTCAGCACTCGTATTACCACAGACTGTTGAAAAGTGAGCAGACAAAAGTATTTTCTGGGTGGTTGACTTTATACTACCCACTTTTTGTAGAAAGATGAACACAAGGGAAAGAAGTTTTAAATTTATTTATATTTAGTTAAGATGAATAAATTGAATACTGTAAAAAGCTGCAAATAAAGTTTTAAATAATTTAGAGTAGATGGAAACATAAAAAAAATTAACAGTAAATCTATTAGGCTGAGAAAGCAGGAGACAGAAGAGTGAGAGCTGAGAGATTGACATCCTGAGAAATTACTAATGTGCCTACCTCCCCAGAAAATTTTAAACCATAAATTTATTGAGCATTTTAGACTTAGGCAATGAAAGAAATTACCTATGAATATGGTATCCTCATTTGATTCTGAAACTCATGATTTTTCACACATTAACATTACTGAAATTGAGATCCATCTTACAGTGAAAATCATCTCAGTGTTGTTAGTTAATAATTCTAGATTTCCATTAGATCCCAATCTTCAGGTTTCATGAATGAAAAAAATCAGAGTCCATAAGAATTCTCCTAATTATGTTTTTCTGCATTTTTCACAACTCTTTTAAATAAAATTAAGTGACCAGAATACGAATTGTTTTTTTCTTATTTTGGTGATAGGATTATAGTAAGGGTTAATTCTATATAGAGGCTATTTTAAAACGATGTAAAAAATATATACCATATCAGTTAGCTTTTTGTAGCTGGGTCAAAATCCCTGACACTCACACTTCAGCCACACAGTTTCAGTCTATCGTGGCTAAAGGGTTCCTCAGAGGAAAGGCCTGGTGGGGCAAATGTACTATGCGTGGGGTGAAGAAAGAGCCCAGGGGAAGAGCTGCAGGGAGGAAGGGGCCGGGATACCTTCACAAGGCCCCACCCACGCGCTACTCAGCCACGGCCAGATGTGAGCGTCACTAATCCCTGGAGCCAACCATGTTGACACTCAACTCCATCGCACATCGTTTATTGCCAGTGTGAATAAATACATTTTAACAACTCAAAAATCTCTATCTGCTATAGGTATCTTATACTACTTCACATTTCCAAAGTTGCATTAAAATTATTTTTAAAATTTGGAAATATTCTGATACTTATATTTAGAAGTTAGTAATCTTAAAAATGGTAATAACAAAGAATTAATTGCCTCATCTGATAATCTTGACATTTTAGTATGTGGCACATCGTCCAGTTAAAGGAAGACAAATTTCTTTCAGGTTGTGTAGCTGTTGGTTGCATCAACAGTGTGTCCAAAGCAGCCTCCAGCTTGACAAGTTGTTGTTAAGGTGCGTGTAACACAATGTAAATAAGCTGTGT
The DNA here is from genome assembly GCA_004027595.1 of Dinomys branickii. Classification (NCBI taxonomy): domain Eukaryota; kingdom Metazoa; phylum Chordata; class Mammalia; order Rodentia; family Dinomyidae; genus Dinomys; species Dinomys branickii. The sequence continues at coordinate 66,481 of PVLD010003994.1, forward strand.
AAGCTCGTTTTCATGCCCTGGTTTTGGTTTTGATGTTAAAATCAATATTGCTGTTGTTCTTTTTGTATCTGAGAACTATTTTTGATTTTATGCTGTAGTATTCTATAATGGTCACATCCTTCGATTGCATTTCTTCCACGGAAGTATTTACAGGAAATTTTCTTCATTGGAAATATTCAAATACTTAACAGAGCCAGTATTGGTGCATTTCATTGGAACAACATAACCTTTGCATGTCCTGATAAACTCAGTAGTACTATGGAAAGGGTGGTTTTCCTCATTCATTTGCTGGCCCACGGTCCAGGCCCATCATCTCTGGAAGTGGCGCATCCTGAAATGAGCCTTACTGATCGGTAGCAGGCAGGATTTCTTAATCCGTTCTGGCTGACATATCAGGCCTAACCATCACAATTGCTAAATTTTCATTTTTTGTAAGAGAATTCTATTTCTCTAGTTTCCTCTCTTGATTTTCTTGCCTACTTTGGATTCAGAAAGACATAAATTTCTCAAGGAGTTTCCATGTGAGAACCACACTGACACCCAGACACCCACTGTGGCACAGGTATGGCTGCTTGTGCATTTGTAAACATCAAAAGGACCAACAACAATATTTACAGAGTGAGAGTGAGCAGCTTGGAATGATAGTCCAACACTAACAATAAAGCACTTTTAACTCTTTAGGTAAATTAAATGGTTGTGAGGAGCAGGCAAAAGAGGGGGTGTGCACCAGAGTTGTTTAAGAATGGTCTTAGAGTGAGGGTCAAAGGAACAACACAATTGTTGATTTCCTATCATCTTGTTTCCAAATTCTGCATGGTTTTTAAGGTTTTAGAAAAAATTTATTCTCTTTAAAATGAAAAAAGGAAAAAACCACGGATATAGTTCTGAATAATTGCAAATCAGGCTTCAAAGCTGAATACTAAAGGCTTTAGTCTTTAGTTCTTTCAGAATATTTTTCCTCTGAGCTACTACACCAACTGTAATTTTGATGAAACACGAGATATTGTCTGGTAAAGAATGGACAGACATCAAATGACTGTGAGTCACAAGGAGATTCAGAACGTTGGGGTGTTGAAGTAAATATCCTTAGCAGGATATAATTTATTTTCTTTTAATTATCCCTGTAATAGATGCATATGATAAGGAAAAACTATTACTTATAGATAAATCTAAGACAGTTCTTTCCATTTAACTGCATTAAGTGCAGTTACAAAGCAGTAAAATGTTTCCTCATAGTGTAAAAGCACATTTTTGTTATTGTGTAAAATAATAATACGCATGAATCTTAGAATGAGTAGTGTCTCTGATGTGTTAAAATGTCACAGATGCCCTGATCAGTGCACTGAATTGAAACTGTGAGATTAAGTGACACCTCAAATATACTTAATATTCCAGTAAATGTACATAGGAGGTAAGATCAAAATAGACAGGGAATGCTTAATGTTTAAAAATTATTATATAGAAGACACATTACCATTAACCCCCCGAAAATAGTTTCCCTTGCTGTGAACACAACTATTTCCTTTTTCTTGCCATTTTCTGAAGCAGTTCTGGAGGTCCTCTTTCATGAGAGTCTTTACAAGATGTGATTAAAAAAATATGATTGGATGTTACTGCCAAGTGCCAGCCAATGGAAAGACAGTACAGCATCTCCTCATCTCCCTTGGTCCACTGACCTAGCACCATGTGACTTCTGACTTGCCCCTAAATTAAAATGACCTTTAAAGGGAAATGTTTTGAGTGGAATCAGGACATTGAAACAGCCAGGATTTAGCAACTGAAGCCAGTCATGAAAAAAGACTTCCAGGCTGGGCAATATCATTCAGTGGCACAGAGCCTGCCTGGCAAACACAAGGTCATGAGTTTGATTCCTGGCACAAAAAAAAAAAAAAGGAGAAAGACTTCCATAGCTACTTCAAAAAGTGGCAAGAGCCATGGAATAAGTGTGCTCCAAGAAAGGGAGAGGATTCTGCAGAGAATTAAAGACCCCTTGTCTTTTTTGTAGTACATTTAAATAATTTATACATCCATCATATTTTTTGGATCACTCCTCATACATGGTACAATATTGTGCATGCATATTTTTCAATTGTTTTTGAAGCCTACCTATTGATACATATAGATACAGTACATTAGTTTTGAGTGATTGTTACACACTGTGAACATCCCGTAATTTACCAAATCCCCAATTCATGGAATCTTCCAATGTTTATTAAAAATTATGACTGAAGCAGCTATGTTATTAATTACAGCACATGAGCTATTCTGATAACAAACTCCTAAACATGCTATTGTTCATACATGATAGAATTCTACTGTGAGCTTTTTTTGAGACAAAAATGACAGTTCTTGATTGGCAGGAGCCACTGCTCCAATGGGAGGATGGGATTCTTTTCGCCATTGATACTCTATGCTTGTTGGCAGCAGGCCAGTGGGAGGGAAGGGCATGGAGCTTAGGTGCAGGTGTTTTCACGTGGTGGCTGGAATGTGCTGCATATTACTTCCATTCACCTTCCAGTCATTGAAAAGAACCTGCAGGGCCTCATCAAATGCCAGTCACCTGAGGAAATTTTGCCGGTGTGCCCAGGCAAAGAGGACTACTGTACGTGGTAAGATACTGTCAGTCTCTACCACAGCAGCTTTCTTTTTATGCCCATTGATGAGACTCTATGTAAGGCACAGACTGACAAGAAACTTTTGAGTTGAGTGAATTAATCTCCACCTGAATGAGACGTCGGTTACTATGTAAGTGTATTTCCATTCCCAAACCCTTGCCCACTCAAAATCTTCAGGCTTTTGAATCTTTAAACTTTTTCCTCTCTAATGGCTGTAAGTTAATATCTAACCGTGGTCTGAATTTGCATTCCATTTATTGCAGTGTTGTAATTGTTGGTAACCCAAATGGCTTTTTCTATAAACTTCCTTTTCTATTACTTACTTTTCCTTTTTTTTTGTCTTTTTTTTCTATTACTTACTTTTCAGTGGGAATTATTATTATTATTTAGTAAGAATGCTTATTGAGTTGAATGAGTTTTATATAGCATATATTCTGGAACATGATCTGAAAATTTGCATTGCAAATATATTGTTTACATCTTATATTCACTTCATTTATGATGTCTCTTGATAAACAGAAGTTCACTTTAATATACTTAAAGTTGCCCTTTATTGTTTTGTGTGTGCTTTTTGAGATTTGTTCAACTTTCTTTCCACTCTGATGTCCTGAACATACCTACCTACATGTTATTCTATATAGTTTAAAGATTTATTTTATGCATTTGCCTTCAGATTCATATTTCTTCATTTTTAGGGAAGTCAAAAATAATCGTCTGTCTTCCACATACATAATCACTGATTGCAGCATCACTGACGCTTTAAATTTGTTAAGATGGAAATTTTTATAGACATCTTTTACTTCAACAATAATAGGTCTTTGTATGATTTCAAAGTTTGGCTCACAGTTCTTTACAAAGAAAGTGTATATATGTGTATGTACTTACATCAGTCTCTCATATGAGTGACTTTTTTAAAAACATGCTTTACGTAAGGTTCTAGCTGCACAATTTCCCCTTGTGAACATAAGTCCTGGCTCCATTTATTAAACAATCCTTCATTTTCCCCTGAATAGAACTGTAGTCTGTCAAATATTAAAATCTCTTGTATCTGATGCTCCAGTTTTACCTATTTTGTAACACTTATTTATTTATATATTTCAATTCTAATTATCATAATAATTTTCTTAGTGTAGTTTTAAAGAAAATGCTGATAATTAGCAGGGATGTTTCCTCTTATTATTAATTCTTTTCAGATCCTTCTGGGCTGTTCTTACCCATTGAATTCATCATTGTAAAACTTAAAATTATTTCATTGAATTTCTTCCAGGCGTTTTTGCAAATCTGAGTTTAAGTCAATTTATATTAAAGTATAATTTTTATTAGATTGTTATTATCATATTACATTTCTTTTTAGGGGGGTTCTGGGAATCGAACTCAGGACCTGGCACTTGCCAGGCAGGTTCTGTGCCACTGAGCTATATCCTCAGTCCCTCATATTAAATTCCTTAATGTATTTTTTTTCATTTGTTCAAAACTTTTCTGTCCAATAAAATTTTATAGTTTTCTCTGGGAAAACTTATTTTTACCTGTTTTAGGATATCTTCCTATTATGACCAATTGAGTTTTCTCCAACTTACACTAAAATTGTATCAAAACCTAAGATATTTGGAGCTGGACAGTGTTTAGTAGGAAACTCTTATAGGATCTTGGAAAATGTCAAATGATGTAAAATGGTATCAAAACTGTTGGGTAAATCTGCCTCCTGCTATTACCTCATGAAACTGTCACCCAGAACGAAGTAAGTTCCAAGCAAAGTGTTCAGACTGTAGGTGGGTTGTTTTAAACTACATTTGATAATCTACCCCCATGACGGAGATAAGCCTTGAATAGGAGGGGCTAGTTTACAGGGAACTTGTAGAGGGAATATAAAGAGCCCTTAGCTTTCTGGAGAATTGAAACTGTCTCTTATTTGCAATCTCTGGAGTCAGTGTAAGATCTAAGAATTATGACTGAGTTTTGCGGTCTGGCCTAAAATTTTCCTTAGTACCCCAAAGTGGAGATTCTACAGTCCATCCCAGCTGCACCCTTAAAACTCCTTCTTGAGCTTCTTCTGTCTCAAGAGTTCTACTCCTTCTGGTACATGTTTAAACTTCGTCTTCCTTTCCTATTCTCCATTTCTGCTAATCTGCCAGGTGAGATGCTTCCATTCCTATCAGTGTGTATCTAATGTCTTTTCTATGTAAAACTCTATTCTCTTATCATTTTTCTTCCACTTTCATTATATCCATCATCTCTGATAACCAAAAACAAAATATTTTTCTTGGACCTTATATTCCAAAAAGACCTGGAACATGGGAAAATGTACATAAATGATTTTTACCCAGACAGGCATAATTTACTCACACACATAATATCACCGCTTGATTTTACAAGAAAATTCTTTATAGCAGTATTGTGTATTAAGACGTCTTTTTAAAAAAAGGTACCATTTCATACTGATACACCTACACAGAAGGCTGAACTGTGTCCCTCCTACCATGGAAGCAAGAAGTTGTAACACATTAACCAATATGTCTTAGTTCAGTGTAACCACAAACCAAGTAATTTTTAAAGTGGGACTCTGCACTGCAAGTCCTTCCAAATGCATTTTGGTGGATAATGATATTTATACTGAGAATTCTCTGTGACAAGTACAGCAAAGCACTATTAGTTTACACCCATCTGCACTTGTTCAGATAAACAGTCTTGTCAAACTCCCTAATTATCCTTAAAGGCATAGAGAAGCCCATTAACTAGGCCTTATCACTGACCAGGATGGAGCTTGTCATCATTCAACAGGAGCAGTTTACGACACCTGCTGCCTTACTTGTATTTGGTTGGTGCTTACGATATTTCATGCTATACAACGCATTTTCTAGTCCCAAACACTAATGAAATGAAGGACAGAAACAATCTTTTCCTTTCCTATTTTGCTTTACTCCTGATTTTCTTCTGAATACTTTAATCCAAAATAGTTTTTGCAACATATTTGTCCAGGAAAAAGATATGGATCAGAGCTTTAAGCCTATAATGGTCAAGTTTGATTACCGATGAGCAGAATTTCAGAGTGCGAAGAGAGTAAGGAAAAAGAAGTGAGGAGAGAGGGGATTGGGCCTGAGAAAGGGTAAGACAAGTAAAGAGAAGAGGAAAAAGAAGGGAATTAGGAGAGAGATGGACAGGAGCAAGAAGGGCGAGGATTGAATTGTTGCTGGAGAACAGGGTTGATTCTGTGACTCTCTCCTGGACAGAGGAAAGGAGCTGCTGCCATCCTGCATAGAGGAGAGACTTAATTAAAAAATTTAAAACCACTGAAAGTGCTATTTTCTTGGCATAGTGGCTGCTTTAATATTAACGACACTTCTGAATTGTAAACACAACCTGTGTATGTGCATGTGTGTGAGTGTGTGTGTGTGTGTGTGTGTGTGTACGGAATTACATTCCCACCCCCAGCCTCAAATAAGAGCCCTATGTTGCTCATTCTGACACTCTATGAAAAGGGTTTCTGATTTTTATATATTATATTTATATTTTTGAAAGTTTAAGCAGAAGAGCACTGCAGAGAATGAGGTCTAAAATTTTGGCAACAGAGGTAATATAAGGATTTCATCTTTCCGGCTAACTGCTCACCAGTGGATCTGCTTAGAATGCTCTGTACAGAAAAGTCCACTGGCAGCCGGGCCGTGGTGGATGTGAGAAGTGTCATTGAGACCACTGTTTAAGCAAGAACTTGCTGCCTCAGCGCTGATGACCCAGTCTTCAGCAGTTTGCATTTTGCTCCTCCAGGATCTGCTTCAGCTGCAGAGATTCATGTCAGCCAAGGTCACGACCTTCTCAAGGCAGCCTGCTTCAAGTCATTGAGTACGGTGAGAATAAAAGTCCAACCGCTCTCAACCACAGCGGGGCAGCTCTGGAGGGCACTGCTCAACAGCTCCTGGGTAGGTATAGGAGGCTCGGCCAGGCTTGCCTGCATCACAAGCACGTTTCTCCCTCTACCCAAGATCCTGTCTCCTCCCCACCTCCCGCGGTGCTGATTCCTAATCAGTCCCCTGTACTCTCACCCCACCTGCCTCACTGTCTGCTCAGTCACTTTCTGGGCCTGTGAGTCAACATCCAAAGGAATATTGGGACCTTCCGGAGGAAAACATCAGATTTGATCATCTATCCTTTAAGTGTTGATTTGAACTTACCTCCAAGCTATGTAGAATCTAGCTCAGTAGATAAACAATGAAAATATAATTAAATGCATACTATCTGGAACTCCTTTTGGGCCTGTGGAAATCATGGAGGCAAAAGGAACAACTTTGCTGAGAGATACTGGGAGAGAGAAATGACAGGTATTTTCCTGCGGTAGAGAGAAACTCAAAAGAGCTCTTTTGGTGAGGAGGACGGAAAGCAGAGAAGCACCAGATCCAGGCGGCATGGCACATCTAGGAAGGGCAGAGAGCCTGCGTGGTGGAAGTCAGAGAGGGGCTCAGGCAGGGAGCTGCAGCGTGCGGCTAGGACATCTGGTGACTGCCATTTGGGAAATGGAGCTTTTGGTTTGCTTGTGACTTGGACTTTACCCAGTAGCCAATGGGCACCTTCGGAAGGGAAACCGCTGCTGTTATGTGTGTGTTACTGTCTTAGACAGATGTCAGGCTTTTCTCGCATTGTTTTGGATTCGGATGTTGTTGTTCTTGGGATTAGTTTACACCTGTTGGGCACTTAGCCCCCTCAAGAGGATGAGCACGTCAGGTGTCCATCCCTTAGGAAAGTCAGGCCTCAGAACAACTGGAAGGGATTCCTGTTCCTATCTGGGTCTCTCGTGGTCTTGGGGCTGAATTTTAATGAGGTTCACTATGCTGAGGGCTACTTTAGAGCCCTGGGATGTTAGGGAGGGCAGAAGCCGGCCAAAAACCAGGAATGTGTGGATGTTAAAGCCAAGTAAAATATCACCTGTGAGTCAGATTTCTGGATCAATTTCCTTTCTGCCATTCCTGGGCTTTAGGGAAATCATGCACAGCAATATGTGTCCGGCTGAACTGGAGGTGTTGCCCTGGTGTGCCAGCGAGTGACATGAAGCAAAACGACTGGAAGTGCTCCAACTGCTCCGGGCAGGCTGTCTGCATAACTGTGACAGGATGCCGGGGGAAACAAACAGATGTCCAGCCACATTCTCTGATTTGTCTGGGTCTCAGCAAACCCAGAAAGTCTATAAACTTCTCCATAATTAGGGTTCCATATAGATACAGCTAATAGACCACAGAGGGGAAAAGTTCAGGGAGATGGGAGAGCAGGGATGTGGGTCATGGACAGGGGAGGTATAAACTCTCAGGAAGTGTAAATGCAGGAGTAAGCCACAGGATCTTTGACAGAACACACAAGTGTAACCTGAGGGCTCGGAGGCAGCCCTCAAATGTAGCAAAAACAGATCAGGAGCGCTGATACAGCAGGAAGCCATGTTTGAAACTCTTGGCACGACACTGCCTCCTGGAGGCACCTGTGTTCCTTGGGAAGGCACAGACTAGGTGGTAAAATGACAGGACCTTGGCTGGACAAGGACTATCTTGCAAAAATAATCTAATTAAAAAGAGTTGGAGAACATCTGCAGCTAGAGAAAAAAGTGCACCTCAGAGACCAGGAGACAAGGAGTGGTGGACATTTACTGGTGTCCTCAGAAAGACACTACAGCTCTGATCTGTGATGAGATGCTTCAGAGAAGCCTGGGGGCACTGTCAGTGGTAGCAGTCATAATGCATGGTGGTGTTAGTTACGGTGTGAGGGAGGCAGACAATCTCAGCACACTTCTTTCTGTGACCACTTAGGCATTGGCAAGACCATTCAGCGCGGGATGCAGGAAACTAGGAGAAAGAAAAAAGGGGAAGGGGTTTGATTTGAGAAAAAGATTTTATATGGTGAAGCATGTTGTGGGTTGTCTGGTTTGTAGGTAGCCTCTCGAGTAACAGAGAACGGAAGACCTTAAGAGAAATGATAGAGGAACTACTGGAAATGATTAAGACTAGAAGCCTGGAGATGTGTATCTCAGAGATACACCTCCTTGCAGAGAGGAAATCATAAGGGAGTGGTCACCACTGAATGAGATCATATGGACAGCAAGATGTGACCTTTGCAACTACTGACCTGTGCTCATAAAGAGCAGCTGAGAAAAATCTCTCAGAGCACTGGAGGTAGCGTAGGGGAAAATTCTACACTTGTACCCATGTGTCCTCATGTTTTGTTCCACAGAGAAAAGATGCTAAGGGTCTGTCCTCAGGGACACAGATCAACTAGAAAGGCCAACCTGAAGAAATAAATACAATTATTAAAAAAAGGTGAGAGATAAAATGAGTGCAACTCAATTCTCTCTCTTGCCTGTTCCATATATGAGACCCACAGCTGTGTCTGAGAATCTTGAGGGAGTAGGTATGTTCTAGAGAGCGGAGTGTGATGTTTCTCATGTGACTTTTAACATGTACCATCGTGCTTGAGAAATTCCTGCCTTAGACCTGCAATGGGACTTCTGTATTTCTAAGGTTCCAGGTTGAAGTAAAGCTATAGCAGTTGGTGAACCAAAGCAGCCACCTCGGGAAGAGTGTGGTGCCTAGGGAGGAGTGACCTTTGAAGCCGCACAGCACGGTCCAGTCATCACTGTACAGATGTCAGACATCCTGCTTCTCCAGGCGTGGCCTTCTGGTTTTGCTGTGTTTTTAGTGGAAGAGGAGGACCAGTTACTTCGTTGTCCCTCTTCCCAAATGTTTTGTATGTCTCCTGCTTTATAGGGATTTGGGTAAGTCAGGCCTTTGCTCCGTGTCTCCCCTTCCATTCACCTCGTTTCACGTATTCCAGCTGAGAGGCAGAAACTTGAGTTGCTCAGCTAGAATGCCACAGTTGAGTGGAGGATAGACCAGTGACATTCTGCCTTGCTTGACAGAAGGGTCCATTTTTCATTTCCCTCAGATTTAAGTAAACAAACTCATGCCATGTATTTTTTTTCCCCATTCGTCATGCACATAATAAAGAGGAAAGCAGGATTGATTGAAGAATGTGAATATTTGCTGTTTCTAATTAGGAAGAGGAAGGTAAAGTAGCACAGAGAATTTTGGTTCTTGTCTCTAAATAGCATTCTTGCAAATGATGTTTAACTGTATCTGGTTTTCAAACTGCGTAAAAGTAGAATTTATTAGTATTTTCTTGTTCTTTTTTTAATTAGGGCTTTGTTTTCTAACACAAATGGGACATTCGAATCTATTAATAACTAAAAATGTAAATGTTATCATTAGCATAAACTAAGCAAAACTGAAACTCTTACAAAAGACGCTACTTAGAGATGCAAGAGAGCTACTTGATAAAAATCAATCAAAACAGGTCCAGAAGTGTTTCTTCCAGTTAAGAAAAAATAATGCAATTGGTAATTACAAAGCCAGAACAGCTACATTTTAAATAGTTGATTAAGGTTCAATGGGTTTCTGTATAGTGCTTTGAGGAAAGAGACTGTTTAGTAGGTAAAGAAGACCTTCTGTGGTACACAAATAGAATTAGGAAAATATGTGTATCTCATTTATATCCAAGGGGAAATTGTCTCACCCTATCAGCCACTCATATTATGAATGAGTTCCGTTAAAAACTGAGCTAATTTCGGTATTTACAAAGATTTCATATTTCAGATAAGTGCTTTCATTCCCAAAGATCACATATTTTTTTGTTTTTCTTCCAATTTATTAGTTGGAGGTAGAATGAAATGAACTCTTGGAGTTCTTTGATATAATTTTATGTTATTTTAGTATAGCTCTTGGTAAAATTTGCTTTTCTAGTATTTCCTTGAATCCATTTATTTATCCTTAAAATATTCATTGAGCACCTACAATATCCTGGGCATTATTGTCAGCCCTCTCAGCAGAAAGCCACAATTTAATTTAGTTTTCTCCATAGTTAAGATGGAATATTTTTTCTCCTCATAATCAGGCAAAGATAAAATTTCCTTTTATTTTTCCATGCTAGGATTTTTGTCTTGAGCATATTTGCACTTCTAACAGGAGAGAATAAGTTTAATTCTCACCACTGACAAATCTAGAGGTCGCTTTTAAGGTTCTTGTCTCAAGCGTGATTATTGCTCGCCCCCCTCGTGGGGCACCCAGGCTCGAAAGGGAGCAACACACTTGCTTTCCCTTCTCATCGCTCCATCCGTTATTCCCATTGCTCTGTATTTCAGGGCCTTTGCTAAGCGCTCTTACCTGATCCAGACGAGCAAACAGTCTTACTGGCAAACATAGACTCAGGTAGGTATGCGGGTACATCTATCTACTTGTTAGAAATTGGTAGCAGCTATCGCTGAGATCATCTTACCCACTAACCCTACTAGGGGGTCACTAAACGCTATTTTGGGTTTGGTTAACTGCCAGAAAACTGAATTCAATCAGTCACATTCAGAGAGCAAGTCAGACAGCAAGCCAGTAGGGCAGCCAGACGACGGGCTTTGTGGCTATTGGGGATGGGATGGGCCTAAAGACACAGCTCTTGGGGAGATCATGTCCCCTCCCATAACCTGACTTTGCAGATCAGGAGTGAAAAAATATTGGTAGCTCCTCAAAATATTTGCAACTGAGTTGAGCTGAAATTTCACACGAATGGTGCATATGTGTGTGTATGTGCATGCGTGTACATACTTCCGGTGATCTCCAAACTTAATTGCTGACTTGAAATTCCTCATCCACTTCTCCACTGTTCTTTTGAGCAATCCCTCTGTTTTTTCCTTCCTTTTCCTTGCTTACTGAGAGAACTATTATCCCTATCTTCTAAAGTTGTAAAGCTTCTCTTTTCAGCTGTCTCCAGAGCTTAGACAGATGTTAATATACTTGTCCTTGAAGAAATCGAAGAGGTCAGTTTAGAGGCTAGGAGCATGAGTTTTGAAGTCAGGTGGACTCAGGTTCAAGTTTCAATTCTGTCACTTGGTGTTTGTTTGACCTTTAGCATTGACTCATCCTTTCTAAAGGGTAGCTCCTTGCTCTGTAGAACACAAACAGTGATAGCGTTTACCTTACCGGCTTGTTGAAAGAATTAAATCACAAAAAATAGCCCTGAACCCACTGGGAAACTTAAATGCTTTTGAAGCACTTTCTTTTTTTTTTTTTGGCAGTACTGGGGATCGAACTCAGGACCCTGCGCTTGCTAGGCAGGTGCTTGAAGCACTTTCAAATAGAGAGCTATAATGCAGGTCCCATGAAGGTTTGAAGCACCCTAGAAATGGGTGGCAGGCATATACAGAAGGGGTTCTTCTGTTATTCAATATTTGCAGATATTGAGGTACATAAGTTACCATCTTGGTTGCTTTTCTCTTCTTGCTGAGACAAAGTACCTGACACCCAAAGTGAGGGAAGGAAAATGTCTATCTAGTGCACAGTTTGTGGAGGATTCAGCCCATAATCAGCTGGCTCCATGGCAGGCTGGCATGGTGAGGGGCGACGGTTCAAAGGAGGCAGAAGACAGCATAGCAACAAGAGCAAAAGCGGGTGGAGGTGGTGGACAAGCCTCTTTTCCTCCCTGATACTGTAAGCAAGCTACCCCCCATCCCACCACTAGGGCAGGAGTAGCGCTCGCAGCCTCTCCACGTCCTTCTCTTGCACAGGATGAGAATGTTTACAAAGTGAGGCCCCTGCTGAGTTAAACTTCTAAAATCCTCAAGTTGACACAATGTATCAACCACTCATGCTTATTCACGGTCCTATTCCCATTATTGCACACTTTTCCAAAATAACAATAGACATTCAGGAAGTGTTTCCTTAATGCTTAATGTATGCATGAATGAGTAATTACATGGTTTCAAAGGAGAAACGCGTTGCACCTTCTGCATCAGGACTGATCGGGGTTAGAAGGGACTATGCAGACACGTAAGTGCCCAGAGTATCTGCTGTTCTATTCAACCACGGGAAAGGCAGTGAAAACATTATGTGGGGTATCACTTTCTACTTATGAAAGTCCTCTATCATGAGTCTTTAGCTGCATTGTGATCACTGGCTCAATGTTCTGAATTGATTCTAAACATTTATGTTTCATGATCATTTGGACTTTAGGGAAGAAGCAGAAGTCACACAGTGGCAGATCTGGAGAATAAGGTGGATGAGGACAGGCTGTGATGTTTTTAAGAGAGCTTGCCTGTCTGTGGGATGGTACTCACTGTATTTTTTAAAATCACAACTCAAAAAGACACTCATGAAAGAGGCCTTCCAGAATTCTTTCTGAAAGAGGTGAGAATGACAGGATTGTTGTGTGGTAGAAGCAAGAGGAAGTATTTCAAGGAAGACTCATAGCGATGTGTCTTTTATTGTAATACAAATTTTAATATTAATCTTCACTATATAGTTTGCTTAACCTATGAAGATGCCTTGAAGTGAACACAGCACAGAGAAGCCAGAAGTTGGGATTAAGGAAATGATACTTCCTTCTGTGTCTACTCATCTTTAATTAGAAAGGAGAAGTCATTTGCCACGCTCACTGGGAATGACGGACATCAGAGGGATTTGCGTTCGGCATAATCTAAACCTCATCTCTGTAAACCATAGAGACTATACCATTATTTCTTTTAGGCCCAGAGGCAGATGTCCCAAACTCTTTTCATTATTTTAAAACATATTTTTACTTTTAATTGACACAATTATTACACATATTTTTAAGGTACAGCATAACATTTCAGTACATGTATATAATATGCCATGACCATATCAGAGTAATTGGCATATCAAGCATCTCTAAGGTCTATCATTTCCTTACATTGTATTGTATCATAAGATGAATTATAAGATTTAGTGTACTACTAATTTTCAACTATTTTATCCTTCCTACTCACTTGTGAATATAGGAAAAAAATAGAAATAACCAGTACCATGCCTTATGAATCACTTGCTATCATGAAGTCACCATGCGTTTTTAAATTTCTATTGCTAATTTTGACCTAGCTTAATGGAAAAGGACCTGCCAACCTTTACTTGAGGTATTTTGAAATATTGAATTAATACCTGTCAACCATAGTTTTGCCATCATGCTATACAACATTAGCAATTATTCCTCTGACCTGGTGGCACCCCTGTTTCTATTACCCTTCTCCCTCCCCCCACACCATTCCCTAGATCTGGTCACCATCATCCTGTTTAATGTTCTAAGAACAGTATTTCAGCTTCCACATATAAACAAGAGCATATGATATTTTTCTTAACTCAGTGTCCTCCATGTCCCTCCAAATGGAAATCCTACAAATGCCTGAGTCTCATTATCACAGGTTAGCTTTCCATTGTGCGCACAGCACATCTTTGTCTGTTCATTGCCTGTGGACACCTGGTCGGTTCCCTATCCTAGCTATTGTGAATAGCGCTGCAACAAATATGAGTATAGCTACATGTTCAGCATAATGGTTTCCTTTCTTCTGGATATATACTGAGATAGCTGGATTCTACGGTAGGTCTATTTCCAGATTTGGTTTTTCTTTGAGACAGGGTACTTCAGGCTGGCCTTGAACTCACGGTGATCCTCCTGCCTCAGCCTCCTGAGTGCTGGGATTACAGGTGTGTACCACCACACCTAGCTATTTCTAGATTTTTTTTGAAGAACAGCCATAGTGTTTTCCAAAATGGCAACAGTAATTTACATTCCCACCAGTGTATGAGAGTTCCCTGTTTTTCACGTGTTCACCAGCGCTGCTTTTTCTTTTTCTGTGTTTCTGATAAAAGCCACTCTAAGAGGAACGAGAAGATACTGTGGTTTTAATTTACATTTCATTGAAGGTTAGTGAGGTTGAACATTACTTCATATATTTCTAGCCATTTCTCTTTGGAGAAATGTCTATTCAAGTCATTTGTACACATTTAAGTAAGTTTGTTTTTGAGTTTGGTGGTTGAATTGAGTTCCTTATGAATCATTTGTTGGAAGTATAATTTGCACACAATTTTTCCCATTTTGTAGGTTTTCTCTTCACTTTGTTAATTTTTTTCTTTGAATTTCAGAAGCTTTTTAGTTGATATAATCCTGTCCAGTTTTACTTTGTTGCCTGTGTTTGGGAGTTATATTTAAATTTTTTTTTACCTGAAATGATGTCATCTATATTTTATTCTAGTAACATTGTAGTTTTGGATCTTAAATTTAAAAGTATAACTCATTTTGAGTTGAGTTTTGTACATAGTGAGAGATAAGGTCTGCTTTCTTTCCTCTACCTGTGGACCAAATATTTTCACCATTTTTATTTCATTCAGATATTGGAACATCTTGCATTCTTTTGACTATTTGTCAGATCCTTTTCCATTAAGCTAGGTCAAAATTAGCAATAGAAATTTAAAAACACATGGTAACTTCAGGATAGAAAGTGATTTACAATTCATGATACTGGTTACTTCTATTTTTCTCCTATTTTCACAAGTGAGTATGAAGGATAAGATTAGTTGAAAACTAGTAGTATGCTAAATCTTTTATATAAAATTCATCTGAATTGTGGTTGTAGGTTTTTGATCTTTGTTTTCTAATTTCAGAGTCAGAATAATATTAGAAAGCTACTATGAGAATCAGAACTAATATGCTTAGTAATACACCCTTGGTAAGTACCCAGTAAAATACCGATCATTAATACTTGCACCATAAAAGAGATGTAAGAAAGATGCCACTCTAAATCAGAAGGGCTTTGAGGTATTTGGGGAAATTCAATGTTATTATCAATATGAACAGCCTTTTTAATCTATTAAATGTTACAAGTTTACTCAGAGTGATCATGGAATTAAATATTTTAATTAATCTACTTCCTTGGGCTACCCAGAAAATATATTTTGATTTAATTCTTATTGCTGAAGATCTTCCTAAAATCAAATCATCATCTCTGTCTTAAAGTGTCTAGTGTAGTGTACATAATTGACTCTGTTTTGATAATTGCAGCGCCACTGTGTTATTCAGAACCAAGAATTTTCATTGTACTGCAGCGTAAGCATTGCTTATTGAAGATAACCGGAAAGAATAATTTAGACACCCAGACTTAGTTTAGAGGTTGTTTTCTTGTTCTTTTTTTTCTTTGGATCCTTTATGTTAAAGATAAACCATTGTTCCTTCATTCCTGGTATCACCTTGAAGACTATTTCTGTAGAATAGTCTTGTTCAATAACATCTGGTATCAGGCCTGGGGAATTCTCTTTTGTAACCAAAAATTTAACATTCAATCCCCAGCCAAAAAGTAGAAACAAACAGAACTGGTCCTCAGATATATGTTAACACTTCGGGGTACACTCTAGTGAAAAAAAGAGCAGAGAGACTGAGTCTCCTGCTGTTGTAAGATGTGTGCTTTGGGCACTGCCGGGAGGTTATTATTTATACCCTAACAGTAAAGCAGTCACTCTTATAATAACACTTGCCTTAATATGTTCTTATGAAGATGAGATGTGTTCACATTTGTAAAAGCACAATAGGGCTTGGTGCCTGTTGATCTTATTTATTAATCTCTCCCACAATCCAAGGACAGTCCTTAAGGAGTTTGTGTTGAACAAATGGGTGAGTGTTTTTATTCCTTTTCTTCTCACCACAGCACTTCTACTGTACTTTCTGGTGGTAGTTATCATATTCTGTCTTATAGTAAAATTAATTTTTATCATCTCTTGGATTGTACAGCAAACTCCATTAGTACCAACCTTACTCGTGTCTCTAACAACTATTTTCCCCAGGGAACATAGAATAGTGTCTGGCATAGCTCAGTGAATATGTGTCACGTAAATGCAAGTTGTAAGTACAGCCAGTTACATAAATAGTATGTATAATGAATGTTCATCCTGTTATCTTCCTAATGGTCTTGACTGGTTAAAGAAATACCCTGTCCCAAATCTGCCAAGTGCATTTAGTATTAAAAGCACTCACTGACTAATCTTATACTTTTGTTTCAACATTATTGGATGGCAGTGCTTGGTTTTTTGACCCTGAACATGTACTGTGATGTTCTAAGGATACACAAATCCCCATAAATATGGTAGTCCTACCTATGGAGGTCTCATATGTGCTGGAAATTATTCTAAATAGTGCAGTTGTTTTCTTTTTGCAGAACTAGTCAGTTTTAGACTCATGGGGAAAAATCGGGAATTGGCTTTGAATCCTTAGTCTTTGTTAGATGGCTGTAATTCATGGCTCACCAGGTTTCCTGAGGATATACCTCATCACCTGATGCACGTAGAAGGCAGCTAATTTGTGTGTCCTGGGATCCAGGCTTTCTCAGCCTATCACCCCTCTATAATCTCGCTCTTGCTTCCTAGAGAAGTAGTATGTTAACATCATGATCTTATTGACAGCCACATGATGCATGCTACGTGGCTTCCCCAAAACTTGTTTTATGATGTAATTGTATCTGTTGACTTAGCTTTTTCATGCTAGCCTTTTCTCCCCCAAGCATCTACCTTTAAAAATATAACACATCTTAGTAGCTTACTGAATAAAACATGTGACTGCACTAGTACGCAAGCATGTTGGGCATGGACACTCAGTGTCACTAGTTATTCAGCTTCTTCAGTACCCTGTTAATTATTATAATGACTTGACAGATTTCCCGATATGTAATCATTAATTTTCCACTATCTATAAAAAAGCTGGGCAGGATATTGATTCTAACACTGAATGCTTTGATACCCTAAAAAATATTGATTCTAATACTGAAGACTTTGATACCCTAGAAAATACTATATTATTAAGTCTATCAATTTTTTAGAAGCAAAATATTTTGCATGGTGATGATCATTAGTGACAAAAGAAGAAACAATACATGTAAAGTATCTAGTTTTCAGGTAGGTTTGGTTCTATTTCATATCACATTCACAAGCTAAAAATTAGTGGCTTAGAAAGTATTTTTATAAACCATTAACTCACAATGCACAATCAAATTATAAAGAGGAGTGACTATTTTATATAATCTAATACAGTTTGTGAGTAAAAAATGAGTAATATATAATACTTACCAATGTATACTTAAAGTGCTACTTACCTGGGTATTAAAGACATGTTTTCAGATAACTGAAGATCTAGAGAAAAGTTTCTGTCTTTTAAAGTTAAGGATAGAGTTCATAACTTTGATACTGAATATAAATTGTTCAATCAAAATTGTAGCTGAATTAGGGATCAGAAAGAAAATATAGACTACATAGAGAGAGATATGGGTATCACTCTAAAAAATTTAAAAAAACTTGAAGTCAGAATGAATCAGCTATTAGTACGATGTGTTCTCCAACTAACAGGATCTTAATAATAGCATATGTTAACACTTATTAATGTGTGGCAAAATTTTATGTGCCCACCTTCCCCTATTAAGTGTGTGCACCTTGTTTACAGGACCAGTATTAATCACTGCATTTCTAGCACTCAACTAATGCCTAGCATAGGGCAGCTTTGCATTACATTTTTTGCATTAATTTTTAAAAATAAATTTCTTATGTATTAATAATTAAATGAAACTAAACATAAAAGTAAGGCATAATGATAATAATTTATAGCTCTGTTACGTGGAAAGTAAGATTAGGAATTGAGAAATAATCAGTGCACATAATTGAACATTTGACAAGGTCTTCTGAAGTATGGCTTCACTTTAGAGTAACTTGTAAGAATAATATGAAGACATTTGAAAAGTTAGAAGAGAGTATAACTACTTGGAACAAAGTAAAGCTTATGTTCTAGCTTCCCCAAAGATTAGGTTTGAGCCTCTTAATCTCAGGGCTTCCAATATTTTTTTTCTATTTAACTGTCCTTAAGATTAATTTTTATGTCCATTTAAAAATAGTGATACTTCTTTCTGTTCAGAACGTGGTTTGGCTGCCAAAAACCTTTTCTCCAAGATAGTTGAAGTAAGACGTGTGTTTTTTCTCTTCGTATTGACACGTGGACGGACAGTCTGCTCTATGACACTAGGTATCTAGGTTCTTTCTATCTTGCCAACATCTTTAGCAGAGTTGATGTTATTGCAAGTGGCTCAGCCAGTCACTGTGTTCACATTCCAGGAAGTAGGATGGGGAAGAGTGCAAAGGAAGCTCTCCTTTCCTTTCCTTTTAAAGAAATTTTTTGGGATTTCCACACATACAGTTAGCATATATCTGATTGGCTGAGTTTGCTTGTTGGTAATGAGGAAGAAGATCGGGTACACGTTGAAGGGCAGCAATCAGTTTCGGGGAGACAAACATGCACAGTGCAGGAAGAATGTGATATTTTGTAAGCTTGCTTTCCTGCCGGGGCCCAGGTCTGTGGTGGAGACCCCACCAATTCAACACACCTCTGTGACGCTTTGATCCAAACTATGTTACATGGGAAATAGACGGGGGGCAGGGCACGTGCTGGCTGGGACAGGTGGGGGCTGAGGCTGAGGTTCTGACATCAGTGACTGAGGTAGCAGCTTACTGATTCTGTATTTCCCAATGGTGGCCAGGTGAATAAGCCCGTGTGTGCTCCGCATGTGTCTCTGCCACTGTGGTTCTGGGGTTGACAGTAGTGAGGACAGCTTTATGATTCGGTGACATTGTGACTGTAGCAGAGACCGCAGTGCCAATAGTTGCTGAGTCTGTGGTGTGTGTCTGGGAGCCAGAGAGCTTTATCTTTAGCTTCTGCTGAGATTCTTTCAGCATCAAAATTAAGCATTGCTGGCAAGAGTGGAAGCTCTCTGCTTCTCTTCCCAGTTTCTCCTCCCTACCCCCTTGCTCTCTACCACTATAATCATTATCTTCAATTTGATATAACTTTTTTCGTGTATACGCATTTTAATCCCGTGTCTCTGTATGTATGCACATGATATGGTTCATCCTTATGGACTCACGTATCTTTGGTTCATGTTCATTCTTGCATATAGCATTACATAATTTTAATATACTACATTTATCTTACGGTAATGGAGAATTTCTAATTTTCACTCATATAAACATTCTTGTTGAGAAATCATCTCTAAAAAATATATGCATACATATTGACACAGCCAAGAGTACACAAATAAAATGCACCAGAGAGACATTTGATGGGTTAGAGTATCTTTCACCTGGAAATTTATTAGTTACTGACAAAGTTTTCTACTTGGTGTATAATTGTTGCTCTTTATCCACATCTTTGGTAACATTTGATATTGTCATAGTCGTCAATTTTTGCCCATACAATAGGTATAGAAGTTGTGCTTTTACTGTGCATTTCTCAGATTACCACTAAGATAAATCATCTTTAATAAACTTGCTGACTATTTGCGGAAATCCTTGGTAACTTTCCCATGTATATCTTTCTCCCTAATTTTTATTGGGATGATCTGCAGGAGTGCTTTCTTCCATCTTGGTTAATCATCATTTTCCTGTTGTTTGTATTGCAAATATTTTTTTCCCAAGCTGGGACTTACTCTTTCATTTTTTAAGTATTGGTTTTCTACTTATAACAGTTTTAAAACTGTAAAGTTATTGAAACTTTCTCTTGCAGTTACAAGGAAATTCTCCAAATTACATAGTAAAAGTTTTACCATGTTACCTATTTTACTAAGGTGATAGATCAGTTGGTGCTCTCAGACAAGCAGATCCACTAAGAATGATGTAAAATTAGGGGTTCTTTGAGGTTCTTGAACTTCTCCACCACACCATCTGGTGAATCAGTCTTAACTCTACTGTCACTTTCACATGTGGTGCTGAGGTTGAGGTCAGTGAGTAGGGGGAACTAAGGAAGGGTGAAACGAGACGGCTGGCAGAACCAAGCCTGTGAGGAGTAAGCTGCAATCTGACTTTGTCGTCACTGTGTCAGCATTAGCTTGCATCTGTTTCTAAGCTACTAGTCCTGCAGCTGAGCACGACCCAGTGCAGATGCTAACCACTACTCTTCTGTAGAGCTGCAGTAGCCCCCTAGCCCAGGATGTGAAACAGGTAAGGGACGGTCTCCCTTGGGAGTCAGAGTAGCTCCGCACTCAGTGCTGCCTGTGTTACCACCAGCCACAGACTGTAAAAGTGCCCAGTCATGAGGAAGCCTAGTGTATGTTGGCCTTCAGACGGTAAACATGGCTGCTATTCTCCTTTGCAAATTTCAAGCAAGCTTCTTTGGCGGCCAAGCTTAACCATCAGAAATGTACAAAGAAGGGGGTCGAGGAAGCATAGTTCATCCTGGTCAAGTTTACTCTTTACAAAGACATGTACTGAATTTCCTCCATGTAGCCTATGACTGATAACAACATTTTATTTATTTATTTTTCCAAACAAATAACCCTGGCCCAGTTAGCGAATACTTCTTTCTACTCCCCACATTGATTTGCAAAGCCATTTCTATCATACATTAAAATCATGCTCTATTTTACTATTTCGGTCCTGTACTATTTGTGCTACTAACTCTGTGCTACATTTCTAAAATACATGCAGTATTTTATAAGTAAATCATGTGACATTTGCAAATTAACAAAAGATTAATCATTTCCAAATCTATATAGTACACTCAATGATATAATAATTGTTTCTAAGAAATTTTTAAACTCAGAGAGATAGATGATATAAAAATAGCAAAGAAAATATGTTTTTATGAGAGAATAAACCTTTTAAACATAAAGTATGATAGCTGCAAAAAGGCACACTTTTCTTTTATGTATTTTATATATTTTGTATCATCTTTATGTTTCAGACATAGGAAACATTTTCAAATTAATTTACAATAGAGTCCATCTTTATGATGCTCATCACAAGCATATTACACAGACTTGGAAATCAGTCATATTTTACTAGTTTGCAATTGTTACGTTATTTGCTACTAAAAATACTACATGTTTTATGAACTGCTTCTTGAAGTTTGGACTTGTTAAATTGTTCACAGTTCACATAGTATATCCTCTTAAATGGTAAGCATCACTTTGAAAACATGACATACTGACCCTTTTTGTATCTAGAGATGCAATTAAAAATAATGGTCTAAATATTCAAGTCATAGGGAATGTTGGCAGTGTAACTTGAAGCGTATTCATCTGACCTTTCTTGTGGCTTGCAGGCATGCAGTTTGTTTTTTAATGGATGGTAAGTTTAAGATCTACGGTCATGTCATTTTTCCCCTGACAATTAGTAAGATAAAGAAGGAGAAAACTTCCATGGAGAGAGAGATTCCAACTATGCTGCTATCTACAGATCAATCACATCTAGTGTTTCCATAATGTAAATATGCTCTAAACCCATCCCTGGGGATTGACGAAAGATCAGCTTTGAATAAACAAGGTTTTATTTGATGAGTAGACAATAGATAAAGAGAAATTGTGCTGTGGTTCTTTGCAGATTGTTTCTGTGGTTTGGGAATGATATACATATATAGCTAATTAAGACAAGAGAGAAGAGAGGATTTTGACTATTCACCATAAAGAAGGGATGAAGGTTTAAAATGAAGTATGTTTGGTTACCCTAATTTGGTTATCGCCCATGTATTATGAATCCAAATGTCACACTGTACTGTATGTATAACTGGACGTCAATCAGACAAGATAAAAGAGAAGAGAAGAAGAGGGAAGGAAAGAGGAAGCTAAAGATTCTGTAAACTTCTCATCTTGGGAAACCTTCCTATGGCAGGTCCTCTGTTCTCAGCTTAAATCTCAGCACTTTCTCTCTCCATCCATTTTCAGGGGCCCTATTTACATTTTCACATTATCCTTTTCATCTCATAGTTTTCATGTTTTTAATTTGAAAAGAAGGTGTCTGTCTCACTTCCGATCACTTGGGTAAGTGTTAGCACCATAGCAGCAAAAACATGTCTGCTTTCCCCTTAACTGAGATTCTAGAAACAGCACAGTGGCCACTTAAATATAAGAAAAGAATGAATAACCACTGCTATTTCTTGAGACGTAACTATGAAACTGCTTTCAATTACAATACAAAAGTTTGGGTAAACATAGGCACAAGAGGGATTTCATGGAAGAGCATGAGGAAACTCATAGAACCAAAGTATTTGTAGACATATACAGCTTGGCTGTCTACGGTGAAGCACACCTGCAATCACAGCTCTTGGGAGCCTGAGACAGGGGGATTGCTGTGAGTTCAGGGCCAGCCAGAACTAATGGTGAGACCTTATCTCAAACAACACAACACAACACAACACAACACAACACAAAATAAGGTCATCTTCAAAAGGCGCTGCTATCAAACAAACCAGCTGTGTTCAGTCGTCCAGTGTGCAATATCAAAATTCATAAAAAAACCTTTCTTCTTGAGAAATTCAACCTCTCTTTATGCCCTGCTCTGCTTCCTTTCAATTTTTTCTTTTATTCACTTGCAGGCTTAACATTTCTGCTTTGCAGTCCTCTATTTAGATTTGAGTCCATTGTCTGTTATAACTTCCTCTCAGCCGAAAGGACTTCCTTGAGTTTTTCCTTCAGGTTAGGTTTGTCAGTAATTAATGATTTCTCCTTTGTTTATCTAGGATTGCATTATTTTAATCTCATTTTTATCAATAGTTTCACGGGGTGCATAAGCCCTAGTTGGGCCACCCCTACTGTGTTAATACTGTGTATCATCTCCCTGCCTTCCAGTTCTCAGCTGTTTCTGAGGATGAGTGAATCTTTAACCACGTTCTCCGGCATTTGAGAGTTTTTATTTTGCTTTCAATGTTTTTATGTCTTTGTCTTTGAGGAGTTCCTCTATATTGTGTCTGGGTATAGATCCCTGGGATTATTCTTTTTGAGGCTCATTAAGCTTTTAATGTCTGCAGATTAATGCTTTTCATTAATTTGGGGCAATTTTCTGCCATTCTGTTTTTCTGTTTTCCTGTTGCTTTACCTCTCTTTTCCTCAGAGGATACTGTTACCTGCGTTCTACGTTTGCTGTTATCCCACAGTTCTCCGAGGCTCTGCTCATGTTTCCTCCGCCTTTTTCCCTCTTTCTTCTTTACGTTGCATAATTGCAATTATTCTTTTTTCTGTTTACTTATCCTTTTCCTTTCTCCTTAAATCTGCTACTGAATTCACCTAAGGTGCTTTTCATGCATATTAGTGCTGTTTTCAAGAATTAGAATTTCTCTGAAAATAATTTCTATTTCTCTATTGAGAGTTATTCTTCATTAAGTCATGGGCACCAGTTTTCCTTAATTTCTTCAACATAGGTTTCTTTATGTTTCTGAATATATTATAATAGCTGTTTCAAAGCCTGTGCTTCTGAATATGATATGGAGACCACTCGCAAGCAATTTCTCTTGATGGAATTTTTTTCCCCTGAGTGTAGGTGTATTTTCCTATTTCCTTGCATGTCTTATATTTTTGGGTTGAGACTGGACATTTTTGCTAGTGCATAATAGTGAACTTAGATTTTTTAGAGTGTTGTGGTTTTTCATTTCTTTTCTCTTTATTTTAGTAACTCACTTGGACCTCTACTGAAGAACTTACCAGTTTTTAATTTTAATTTAACTTTTAACCTGACTTTCTAAAGTTTCCCCCTGTGTCTGCCTAGCCTGATTGTCAACCATGGACATATTATACATATTATACTCAGGACCCCTGGCTATTGGTCTGTGAGTGGGCAGTGGTTATACTCAGTAGCCTAGGAATTAGTCTGTGTGGACAGTGGTTGTACTCAGTACCCTGGAAATTGGTCTGTGTGGACAGTGGTTATACTCGGTACCCCTGACAGTTGGTCTGTGGGTGAGCTGCAGGCTACATTTGGAAGTTGCTGCTGATTCTCAAGTTTGCTTTTGGTTTTACTTTGTGCTGGGTTCTCGCTGCTCTCCCCCATGGAGGTGCATAGATTCGGACTCAGCCAGGGATGTTTCGAGAACTTGCCCCTGTGTGCTTCTCTCATTTACATGGCTCCCATTTAGAGTTCTGACAGGCTCACCCCTGGTCCCAGCTGAACTACAAGTTTGGGTTCCCAAAACCCGAGGGAACTACTACACTGACCATCTCTCCAGCAGCAAAGCTTATGATTTTTGCAAAAACTTTTCCAGTGATAAGGCTGTAAGGTGGGCACAGTGACTCAGGCCTGCACTCCCCACACCTTATGGGATCACATGTTTGAGTCTGGCTGGGCCTTTTAGCAAGATTCTGTTTCCAAAATGGAACCAAACAAACAAGCAAAAGAAATGAAAAACCTCTACAGATTTTTATTAATTGAGGTGGGGGAATAGGAACTGTGTATTCCTCAGCTTTCCCTTTTCAGGGACAAAAATCCCAGAGCCTGCAATTTAAAGGAGGAGAAAGTTATTTTGGGTCACAGTTTTCATGGGGTCACGCCCCAGATAGTTGATACAGCATGGCAGAAGGGATGGCTGCAGGAAGTTGCTTTCTTCTTGGCAGTGAGGAGTCAGGACAAGAATACAACAGAGTACTCCTTCTGGGTCCCCCTTCATCCCTAATATATTTTAGAAAAGTCATGAAATAACCTGTGACTATCTCTTCAAATAAGGAAAAAATAAGATAAACAAAGAATTAACTCTAGAATCCATAGGAATTCTCAAATCCAGGTTGGCAGATATTAGAAAATTTGTGATTAGTTCTCAGGACTATTGCTGCTCAAGATTGCTTCTGAAAGTCTCTCCGTCAGCAGGGCAAACTCTGAGTTCTGACTTCCAAGTTATAATTCATAGCTTTGTTTGTAGCTGTATGTTTTTCTTAATCAGCTTACTCACAGAATTTGTGGGGATCCAAAGTCATCTTTTAATTTTGTGCTATCTCTTTTCCCTTTTGCAGCAGTTGGTAGTGTACCTGCTCATTTATTCTTTAAAACATTTTTTGTAGATCATCTGTGAATCTTGTGGAAGTTTGCCTCATTAATCAATAACCATAAATCAGTAACCAATAAAACTGGCTTGCAATTAGTTTCTTTCTACTTTAGGCTTCTACTAAGACTGCTTGGGCCAACACTCCTTAAACTTTTTAGAATCCCTGTTGCTTAACTAAATAGTTCTTGGGTCCAAAACATGCTTTTCTGAGGCACTAACAAATTTCCTGGTATTACTCTGCTTCATCTTTCATTTATTTATTTTTTTAGTCTTACTGTGATTTGATTCTATGATTCAAAAGCCATTTTCTTAATTTGAATATTGTTTGCCCTTCTGCAAAACCACTAAGTCCTAGACCCTGCTAACTAACAATTCTAGTCTCATTCACATTTTATTTCCAATAGCATAAAGAAATTCAGTAGTACTTCTCAACAATCTACCTTGAAATCTCTTGGATAGATCACTTTGCTTATTGGATACATTTTCCATTTCCTACATGGGAGTAGACATAAGCATTGCTAAACTATTGGCTACTGAGTACTGTGAACCCTTATCCTGTACTTTTTAATAAGTTTCCTTGCTATTCTTTAAGCCTCAATGTCACTTTCTCAAAGCCACCACATGTCCATGCACTCTTTCTTTAAGGCATTTCATGTTTCACTGATGCCCACTGACAAAATTAGTGCTAGTATCTAGTGCTGTGCACATTGTTACATAACACGAGAGTTTAATAATTGAAATTGTTTGTGCCATGAGAGGATTCTAACATTTCAAAACCAGGGTCCTTTTAATCTAGAAATTCTTATTGCTGGGTAATGTATTAATATTGTTGCCTTTCTTGGCCAACATGTGTATAGAGATCCGTATTGGATACCTATGATAGTGGTATTCTGTCCCTGATAAATTTAAATTACTTGGGAGATAGCTAGATTCATGTTAGTCAGAGAAATATGTGAATTATAATAGATTATTTCTACATCTATTTCATCCAATTGTATTCAGAAGTAAGTCAGAGAAATGGGCTAGTTATATTTTCTATCAAAAAGAAAACCAAGGGGGAAATGAGAGATTTAAAATTTGCAATTCATAACTTCAGATGGACTTCCTGAAAAATCAGTCCGTTGTAACATGGATTTTAAATGATTTATTGATTGAGTACTATTTGTATTTACTGGGTAGCTGAAAACAAAGTCATAGAGAGCATTTTATGTATTTTGTTATTTCCTGAAGGAAATCATAGGAATTCAACCTAAATTTTGTAGTTTCACATTTGGACGCGATGGATGAGAGAGAGGATGGGACAGCAGGGCAAAGATCCTCTGAGAAAGTTTGAGTTTTTTTTTGTTTTGTAATATAAATGATGTGCAACTAATCTAGTTTAATTAAATTTAGAATCATAACAGACTCTTTGAAGCATTGGTGAAATGCTTTTCTTTTGTATGTCTCCTTCCTGCTGAAATGCAGTACATTAAGCTGAAAGAGAACAATAGGTAGTTTCAACTAATCTCATCTGCAGCCCCATCTGATCGAATGAGGAGATTTTAATTAAAGCTGGACTTCGTTCAGCAAGAGGAACTATTGTAACAAACCATAATTAAGTTGATTTTTCATAGTGCATAGGTCATGCGTTCATTTTTTATTGTGTTTAGCTCCTCTAGTGCTATATTTTTACCTTTAATGTTTCTGTTTCCCTATTCATAACAAACTATGAATTCTCTATCTTCCCCCACAGATATTGTTCACGGGCCTCAGTAACGATCTTTCCAGTGATATTCTACCTTTAGAAACTTTTGGGATCTTTTCTTCCCTAGCAATTCTCATTTTTAATCACATCAGTAGATAAGCAGCCATGTCTTGCAAAAAAGACCTGTTGTAAAATTATACACATAGAGGTAACACAAATACCAATGCATCGCATTTTCTTTTATCAAAATTAAACATAACTAACTGTAGATATAGCCTACTAAGGTTATTGATTTCAGAATATATAGTTAGTGAAAGCTAAAAACAAAAGAAAACCACATCAGATATGTTGCAGATGGAGCTGCTTCAAGTTCTGAAGTGTAAATGTAAATATAAGTATTTGATGTGTTCCTGTTTGTGGAATGCATTTGTACCTCCACTATCTGCACACATTCTAGTAGAATAAACGGTAAAATTGGAACAAACAATGCTGACTGGCCATTAAAGCAATTTGGTGTAAAACACACACATATGAAATAACATCTAGTAATAGGGAGGCTAGCTCTCTCCGGAATTACTGATGAGGTATGGACTCTTTCCTACACGATCTCACAAGAGAAATTGTTGGTTGTTTGATATTTTTCTCCTATCGTGAAGCTCTTATAATACACTATTGATAACAGATTTCAAGACCACTGGGTTTTTAATTATGTAAATTAAGTTTGGAGTTTATAAAATAATATTTGTAAAATACCTATTAACCTCAGTCACTGTAAACACTGTGTGTCATAAACATGAGATATGGTCAATAATATCAGTAAGAATAAAAATGGGTAAAGCAGATTTAGAAGAAAGGAGGAGGGAATGAAATGAAAAAGAACCAAGCTGTATCAAGTGCACGTACCCACCCCCAAGACGATGGTAAACACTATGGACTGCAAACACGTACTAGTAAAAAAGATAATTAATACGAAGACAATACGTATGTATCTATTTCATAGTTTTAAGAAAAGAATGCTATCATTTACCTAAAAATTTCCTGTACAGGCTAACAAATCCAAATCTTTCTTACCTAAACTCTCTGAAAGGTTGTATTTGTAATTCTTCTTCTGTTTTACTATTTATCATATTCCCATATATAATTATATTAACCTTTTCTGTTATTTCATGTTATGCTAACTTAATCATGATCGTTACATTTGTTTAGAAACGTTTTCTTTTACTGCTCCACTTTATGCTTTTAGGATTTACCCATAGTTTTTCATGTGGTAATAATGTATAATTTACTATTTCCTGCTACTACAAATAGTTTCTCTACATTTACAGATTTTTTAATAGTGGTCCAGGGATATATGTACCAAGAATATCCATTTAGGAGAGAATGGCTATACCACAGAGTATGATTTTATAACATTACATGAAGTTGTTTTTCAAAGTGATTGTACAATTAAAATTTTGCC
Source organism: Dinomys branickii (assembly GCA_004027595.1). Classification (NCBI taxonomy): domain Eukaryota; kingdom Metazoa; phylum Chordata; class Mammalia; order Rodentia; family Dinomyidae; genus Dinomys; species Dinomys branickii. The sequence continues at coordinate 94,868 of PVLD010003994.1, forward strand.
AACCTATGAGTATGAGATATTTCATTGGAAATCCAATTTGTATTTCCCTGATTTTTAATCAAATTGAATTATAGTTTCATAGATTTATTGACTGTCCAGATTTCTTCTGCAGAGTGCCTGTCTTAGTCCATTGGGACTGCTATAATAGATTACCATAAATTGGGCAGATTATGAATAAACTGAAAGTTATTTGTCACAGTTTTGGGGTCTGTGACAGTCAAGATCAGTGTGCTAACAGACTTGGTCTGTTGAGGGCTGACTTCCGGTTCACAGAACAGGGCCTTCTTTCTGTGTCTTCTCATGGGGAGGAGCCAAGGTGTTACTGAGGCCTCATATAATCCCATTCATGACACAGATCCCTAATCAGCTCCCACAGGCTTACCCTACTGATATCATCATATTAATTTTATGAATATGCAGACATGTAGATGTACCAGTATCTCTGGGTCTTAGTTACTTTTCTCATTGCTGAGAGAAAATAACCAACACCCAAAGTTAAAGGAGGAAAAGTTTATTTAACTGACATTAAAATTTTGCAGAAAAAAATGTATTTAATTCACAGTTTGCAGAGGTTTCCTAATCAGCTGGCTCCAAGGCAGGTGGCTTCTCAGAGGGACACCACAGAGGAGAAACAGTTCATGGCAAACAGAAGGCAGCAAAAGCAAGCAAGCAAGGGAGAAGACAAGCCTCCTTCTATCCCCTATATTGTATCCAGGCTACTGGGATTAGGGTGGTGCCCAACCAATCAGTGTACTGAGTTAGTAATCACCCACCCTTAATCCCAGTATCACACACTCTAGATTCAGCCACCTCTGAAAAAAATCCACCTGTGACTGCAGGAGGCTTTGAGGGTTATATCCAAACCTTAATACTCTGCAAGCCCATTTTCCTTGTGCTTGTCTTTTCCTTTTCCCCAATGATTTTAATAAACCTGTACTATTGTGTATATGTTTTGTCACATAGTGCATTTCAAGGATTGTCTTCTACTTTTTGCTTAGAATTTAAATCCTCCTTATGGTAAATTTAATAATAAAAAGCTTTTACTTTATTTAGTTAAAATTATCTATACTTTGGCTTATGAAGGAGTATCATGTCTTGTCTAAGAAATGCGTCTCTAAACAAAAATCAAAGGATTTTCTTTATGTCGCTTCTCACAACTTATTTCTACTTCTCCCATTTATGACTTTAATTATGACGCGGATAACGGAACAACCAAGATTTTCCTACCTGCGGACTTGACCCAGTTACGCTAACTCACTACTTCCATGTTGTACTGATTTGCACGACAATTTTGTTGTAAGTTGTTACAATGGTTAGATGGTTTCTCATGCTTTATTTTGGTAACTTTCTGTTCCTGAGCAGTATTACAGTATCTTAATCACTGTAAGTTAATGATAAACCAACATTTAGAAAAGCAAATTCCCCAGCAAAAAATTCCAAAGCATGCAAGATCTGACTCCGCGGAAAGGTTCGCACCCTCATCATCCTGTCTGTTGTGCATTGTCCCAGTCCCCATGATCTCTTTTGATATTTTCCTCGCCCTCTTTTCTTTTCCCTCTCTCTTTTTTTTTTTTTTTTTTTTTTGCGGTACTGGGGCTCGAACTCAGGACCCTGCGCTTGCTAGGCAAGCGCTTATTCCACTGAGCTATATCCCCAGCCCTTTCCTCTCATTTAAAAGCTCAAATTGCACGTATAACTGATTCTTTATGTTTCCAAATTCTCCTTTACAGTTTTAATATTGCTATTTATGTATTATCAGTCCTATTTTGTGATCACTGCTCCAACTCAGTACTCTTTGTCAGCCATGCCTACCCTCTTGTAAACCTATCGATTTAAAGATTGTAACATATAAATTTTATTTGTAAAAGTTTTATCTACTCGTTTCTTAATGCAGGAAGTTATGTTTTAATTTGCATCATCAAATTTCACACCTCTATTTCTTTTGTTATTCAGTTTGATATTTATAGTATCAGGAACTGTTTTTTGGTGTGGTTCAGCTATGTGATTTTACCACCTGCCTTTCACTCATGATACTCTGTTTACTTTCATGTTTGACTGTGAAATTATAACTTCCAAAGTTTATCTATAAAAATCTTTGGAGTTGTAGAAGGAAAATGGATTCTTTTGGAGAGAGTGAGTGTACTTCTTTTAGAAACCTAGTTCACCATCTTAGTTTATTAAAAGAAATTGTTTGGACCAGCCATATAGTATACATTCTCATTTCTAAGCCACTTTAAATAAATGACTTGAATTTAGGATTTCCTGAGGAAGGTATTTTTCTAATTCTGTTCAATAACAATATTAAGAAAAGAAACTTTGCTTGAACTATTCCCAAGGAAGATTTAACAACTTTCTAAAGCCTATATTAAGGCCATGTCTTCTGTAGACTCCCTTACATAGGTTGCCCCATGCCTTTGTTTACCATTCTTACTGCCTCCATTGGCCTTAAAAATCAAAATGCATGATCATCTGGTTCAAATGACCTCAAGCCAAAAGCCTAATAAAGTAGCCATCACCTTGTTTTGGTTTATTGCTGTACTTTACTCTTGGTCTGAGTGTACTTAATGTTCTTGGAAGTTCATCAATGCATTTAAGCAAATTTATGGTTGATGAACAGGTTTGGTTGTTTTCAGTCAATGAGTCAGTCACTATATGTTATTTGCTTTGTTTTATATATATAATATATAACATATATAGTTAGTATTACTATTATTATTTGAAGTTCTTATAATAAAAAGAAACCTTTTTGAGTCAAAGGGGTCTTCTTTTCAACCACGTCTATGTATATTTGGAAATCTCTTTGTATAGGAAGTATTCCTTGTTTCATATTCCATTTTTTATTGGTACATGTGTGCAGTTCATAATGACTGCAATCCCCACGGAGAGCTGGCACATGCACAAAACATCTTAATTATTTTTTAACCCCATTCCTGTTTGCAAACGATCTATTGCCCTATTTCTTATTACCTGTATTTCATTTTCCTCACTGTTTCTTAGAGAAGGTATAATTATAAGTGCCTGGAAAAACACTAATTGACATATAGTAATTTCTTTTGTTATTTAAAAAAATCTATTTCAGTGTTTAATTTTATTTTTTATTTATTTTTTATTTTTTTTAATTTTTTTTGCGGTACTGGGGATCGAACTCAGGACCCTGCGCTTGCTAGGCAAGCGCTTATTCCACTGAGCTATATCCCCAGCCCCCTCAGTGTTTAATTTTAGACGTGCCTTCCTGGCATTATGAAAAAGTGACAATTGTTTCTCTAAAAGTTGAATGCTCTTCCCTTACAATAATTCTCATGGAACTGTTTTGTCTGAAATAGAACGACTGGAAGAATAATGTTTTGTTTTTTCTTATCACAGAGTGATACAGAAAAATGGAGACTTAATCTCCTAGATTGTTATTTCCAAATGAAAAGATACCTCATGTGAGACGTGCTGCCCTCTAAGGGAGGGATAACGAATATAGCTCCGGCTCACGTGTCTACGTAGCTCCCTCACAGAGGGACTCCGGGCTTGATAATATCTACGTCTTGGCCGACAAGATATTACCAGAACGCATGCAAGCAGAGTTCTGCTGGATGCTTTCATGGTGGGGAGTGTGCTTTTGGATCTTCTTCAGAGCTCAGTAGCCGTGCTATGTCAGTCTCTACTCATCTGCTGGAGCGAGAGGCCAAGTGGAGGCCCTGGAGACCAGATAATCGAAGAGTGCCTGCAACACCAAAAGCAGTGGGGTCCCCAGTCAATGCCCTGGTATGGGAGAGAGCATTTTCAAATTTGTGGCTCAGGTACGAGCCTGACAGCAGCCCCGGAGTGGTATTAGTAGACTCACACAGAAGAGTCCTGTCTGGGGAGGCATCGTACATCATTGTTTTATAAGTTAGTTTTTGTGTTTTGTTTTTGGGTGCTGGGAGTCAAACTCAGGACTTTGCGCTTGCTAGGCAGGTGCTTGCACCACTGAGCTATATCCCCAATGCAGGGATGTTGTTGTTTTAAGCCTCTACATTGTGAACAGTTTGTTATAAGTAAAGGATGAACAGCAGCATATCAGGCTGGGTACTAGGAAGTTTTCCTTTTCCACAGTGGAAGCAGTGTTACTGTAGAAGCCAAAATATGCATTTATTTCACTCCAAAGTATGTCCTTAATTTCCAAAGTGCTTAGCAATCTATATTAGAGTACAACTTTCAGACCTTTCCCACATCATTCTCCTTTTTCCACCACGATATCTTTTTTTTTTTTTGTAAAAAAAAGGGAGCTGGCAGGGCTCAAATAATTCTTTCTATTATTAATTTGATGTATGTTGAGTGAAGCATTATGCAAATGTTTGCCTTAACTGCTAAAAGCTGTCATTAAAGTATTTCTGTTTCATGCTGATGAATAATACCAAACTGTCTCTTGCTCCTTGATGAAAATTTGACCTTAGTTGCTCTTAAAATATTTTCTGTTCTCAAGGCTTTAATTCTGTTGAATGATTTCTCAAAGGCATGTGGAGTCATACTGTGTAATATTGGCCATATTTCACAGTATGCAGCACTATATTGCATGTACATTTTATTATGGAATGTTTTCATTTTATAGTCGTGCTAGTACCATCATATAATTAAATTGTAAACTTGTGTGGTGTAAAGGTCAAGTAATTTAAATATACAAAAGCAAATGTGTGTATTTAGGGTTCTACTCATAGAGCACTGCAATCCACATAAAGGATAAAGAAATCATGTAATTTACTGTAGAAATTTCTAGTACTAGGAACAAGGTTTTGTAGAATCCTGCTATTCAAAAGAAATGTTATATTAATAGTTTTAAAATATGCTTCTCTTTCCTTGCAATACTCATGGAAGTAAATGATACCAGTTAAATATTTTCAACATAACACACATGATTGGTGGCTGTTGTTTTCTTCTCCCTCAATTCTTCTATTAATCCACTCTGTTTTTGCTTTGTATTTTCTTTTATACTAGAAATACACTACATCTTTCTTCCTGATAACCAGAAATTTGGAAGATTGTGGCTGATCGATTCTTCCAATTTTGTCTTTTAAATCAACACAATAATTTCAAACTATATACTTCAAAATGTGTTGCTTTAAAGTTCACTATGATTGCTTGCATTAAATATATTTGCTTCATCTCAGGCAAGTACTTAAGGATTTCAGAGAACTCAAGGCCTATTCAGTTTTGGGCAGTATTGTTAGATAGGCTGCCAGGATAGTAACATAAAAAGATTTGTGTTAAAAATATTTGAGCTGTTTTTAGAGAATATTTTGAATTAAATTTAAAAGGAAAGACAAACTGAAATGGGGGAAAGGAGAAAAGAAGGAAGGGAAAAGGAAAAATAGATAAATAAGTACACGCATATATATATATATATATGTATCATATATACGTACACACAAGATAGTTAAGATAGCTATACTACTAGTTGCTATTAGCTCATTGAAAGGAAAGATTTATGCCTGTATTGTCTGATCAATTCTTCATGCCTGTGTCTTGTAGTATGAGCAGCGACTTCAAAGATAACAATACTCAATGTAGAAATCATTGTTATTCTACAGTCTTGTTTTGAAATTTTATACCATTGTTTTCATTGTTTATTTTTCTTTTCTTTAAAATAAAAAATTTAAATAGGCCACATGTCAGTATGATAAAATAATCACATCACTCTAACAGATTCCCTTTTCCCAGTTTAGAAGTGTGTGCAGAGTTTATCCATTCCTTTAGAACATGAGAACATCTTAGCATACGTTAGTACATGACAACTCCGATCTTTTGGGTGATAGTTATATCTTCTACCTTAGGTCTTCCTAATTAGTGAGTCACTTTCAAGGTGTCCTGATATGAAATTGCATATATATATGCATATATACATACATATGTCTCCATAGATCTGAGAAGACAGCTCAAAACTCTCATGTGGTTCACAAAGTAATTTTTAAACATTTTTTTCACTCAAAGAATATGTCAAACTTTCCATATAGAATAGTCTTACTTCAATCATTTCTGGATAAAGAAATATTAGAAAGCCAAATAATTAAATTTAATATGCATAAGTAAAGCAAAAGTTCACAATTAAGCATCTTTGAAGCTGTTATAATTATCATTGTTTAGAGATTATTGAGGAAATTGCAGAAGAGATTTTTAATTGAGGAAATATATCAATGTACATTAGCACAATATTTTTTTTCTTTTATCTTAAGGTAGGGCTTAGAAAGACATTTTTTATTTCATGGAAAAGTAAAACAAAACTTCAAAACAAAATATTAAGAGAATGACAGTAGTTAATACACTGTGTATCATTAGTTTCAAAATGATTACTCAGAGCACAAAATAGAGAAAAACAATTTTCTCTTACAAAGAAGAAACAAACAGGTATTAGTACAAAGCATTCTTTTCAGTGAACAAGAGGAACTAGTAGTACAAAGGAAACAAACTGCATGCATACTAACATTTTTGAGACAAATGAGTGGGTAATTTAGGGAATTTGAAATTCTCGCTAGTAGCCATTTATCTTTTATTTTGGTTTCTCTCTGTCTCTCTCATTTCTCCCTAGATCTATATCTTCTTATATCAAGTTCTATATTTGTTGTATCTAGATATAATTTCCATAAGAAAAGCCATGATGCTTATGTTTGTGTGTCTGACTTGTTGCACTTAACAGGGCCTTATTCATAAGCGACATCATTAAATAGCTTACCTACGAATGCCTCAAATTTATCTTTCTTTAGGGAAGAGTAGTACTCCATTGTGTATAAATACCACATTTTCCTTACCATCCATCTGTTGATTGACATATATGTTGTTTCCAAGATTTAGACATCATAAATTGTGCTGCTATAAACATGGGTATGCATGTGTCCCTATAAGATAATTTTAACTCTTTTGGGAAGATACCTAGAAGGGGAATATCTGGGTTGAATGGAATTTCTATTTTTAGTGTTTTTGAAGAATCTTCACACTGATTTCTATAGTGGTTGTACTAATCTACACTTCCACCAACAATGTCAAAGTGTTCCTTCTTCCTCACACCGTTGTCATCATTTGTTATTAGATGTTTTGATTACAGCCATGCTTTCAGGGGCACCATGGTATCTCATAGTTTTAATTTACATTTCTTTAATGGCTAGATATATTGAACATTTTGCATGTTTTTATTGACCAGTTTTGCTTCTTCCCAGAAGTGTCTATTCATTTGAGTTGCCCATTTTTTTAAATGAAGCATTTATATCTAGACCTATATTTATCTATATCTACATATAATTTCTATGAGAAAAACCATGACATTTTGATTGACGTCTAATTTTTTTAGACCTTTATATATATTCTAGATGTTAGTATGTTCTATATTCTAGATATTAGTCCTCTGCTCATGGAATAGCTGGCAAACATTTCTGAATGTCATCTCTGTACTCCATCGGTTGTTTCCTTTGCTATGGAGATTTTTTTTAATTTAATATGATACCATTTGTTGATTCTCAGTATTATTTCTTGTGACACTGAGGTTCTGTTTGAAAAGTCCATGCTTCCTATGTCTTTGAGAGTTGTATGTATTTTATCTCTGCTTTAACATTTAGATCTTCAAGCTATTTTGATTTTTAGTTTAGTCCGTGGTGAAATATATGGGTCTAGATGTCCATTTATTTCAGAATATAGTCTTCCACTTGTGGACAGTTTTCTGCATGTAGACACCCATTTTCCCCGGGCTAATTTTTAAAGAGTCTACCCGCCCTCCAGTGTATCTGTGGTCCATTTGTCAAGGGTGAAACAGCTGTATGCACCTGGGGTTGTTTGTGATTCTTCTGTTCTGTTCCATTGATCTACATGCCTGTTTCTGAGCCAGATCACACTGTTTTAATCACTGTGGGTTTTTTATTTTAATGAGAATAAAAACTAATAAAAAATTTTAGAAGTGATACACAATTTCACTAAACAAAATGGTAGGAATTCAACAAAGGTTGTTACATTGCGTATTGCTGCCTTCAAATCAGTTGTTCAGAGTACCACATATAAGCATACAAAATTGGTCAAAAAATTAAAAAGAAGAAAAAAGTTTAATCATTGTTCCTTTCAATAGACCCGTAGCAATCAGCAGTACAGTTATCTCAGCGATCCTGTGTATAGACACGTATATTTTCCCCTTCCTTCTTACTTTCTTTTCACGTTTCTCTCATCTAAGTTGCTCCTTCCCTTTGAACCAATAACAAATCACTGTGGCTTGTGACGCCTTCTGCCTTGCTTTTTTTTCTTTTTCTTAACCAGGGTAGCATTTGCAATTCTGGGTCTCTTCTTATTGCATATGAATTTTTGGACTATTGTCTCCAGATCTGTGGGAAATGCAGTTGGTCTTTTGACTGGCATCACTGTCAGTTTTGGAACTGTAGTCATTTTTATTATACATTATGGGTTCTGTCTGCCCAGGAACAGGGGCATCTTCCCACTTTCTGATGTCCTTTTCACTTGCCTTTTCCACAGCGATTTAACTCTCACTGGAGAGGCCTTTTCCTTCCTTGGTTAGGTTAATTTCTAAGCATTAAATTTTTTTGGTGCTGTTGTGGATGTTATTGTTCCCCTAATTTCCTTTTCAATGAGATCATTATTAGTGTATAGGAACCCTGTTGAGTTTTGTGTGTTTATTTTGTATTCTGTTACATTTCTGAATTCGGCTATTAATTCTAGGAGTTTTCTGGTGGAGCTTTTTGGGTCTTGCACGTGAAGGATCATGTCATATGTAAATAATGACACCTTTGTCCTTTTCTTTCTCTTCCCTGATTGGCTAATATTTGGAGAACTATATTGAATGGGAGTGATGATAATGGAAATCTTTGCCTTGTTTCTGATTTTAGAGAAAAAACTTTCAGTTTTTACCCATTTAATATGATGTTGGGTATAAATAGTTTTTATGAGGTTAGTCATAAATAGCTTTGATTCGATCAAGATAAGGTCCTTCCACGTTAAACATGGGCTTTTCACATGTTATGTTTCATTGCAATGTGAGCTAATGAAAAATTTTATGGCTTAAAGGAAATCTAAAAAGGGTTTTTTTGTGGTTTTGAAAATTAAAACAGATTGTTTTAATTTCAAGTTTGTTTCTCAGCATATATTCACCTCTAATGTCAAGGAGAGTTTATTTGCATTCCTGACTCTTCTGTGCCAAAGACCCATCCATCCTCTCCCTTTTCTTTGAGGTGTGCCTTTCTCAGCTTCTCCTCCATACAATAAAATACATCGATTTCTACACTGCTGCCATCCCAGTTACCGCAACCTTCCCTGCAGTCCAGAGATCTCCCTTGTGCTCACTTGCTCACCGTGAGCTCTCTTCGTGGATTTTATTTTATTTATTTTTTATTTTTTATTTTTTTGGCGGTACTGGGGATCGAACTCAGGACCCTGCGCTTGCTAGGCAAGCGCTTATTCCATTGAGCTATATCCCCAGCCCTCTTCGTGGATTTTAAACCACACGAGGGCAGAGATGGTTGTGCTGGTCACCAGTGAGTATCACAGCGCCTAGTAGGGTGTGTGGCTCATAGTACATTTTGATAAGTATTTGTGGACCTGATGGATTAAGTGCTGACGCTCTAACTAAGATAAGCTTATCACAGATATTTGGTGATGTCACAAGGCAGCCAGCCCCCTCGCCCCTCGTGGGAAAACTTAAACTCAATATTTCTTTCCTTCCCTTACCTGTTCCACTTCAGTTCCCCTCAGCCACAAAAGCTAGCCCTACCTTCATCCACCTTGACAACTCACTTGCTTGGGTTGTTCTGACCCACAAGCAGCTCCAGCCGCCTCAGGCTGTTCTAGCCAGGGACATCTGCTCCCCCCGCCAAAAAAGAGAATAAAAGCCCGTGCTTTGCTCAGCTGGCCGCTGCCTTGGTCCGTTAGGCAGCTTGCTACTCCATCCGCTTCCCCCAGTAAAGACTTCTCTCGTGTCAGAAGGTCTGGTCCGGTTCCATGTGGGTCTCGGTTCTGTCATTTGGTTTTCTGGTTTTTGTCAATTTTGGTTCTTCTGCAAACTCTGAGAGACTCTGAGATGGAGTTTGCTGGCATTACTTACATCTAGAAGGCTTCACACAGCTGCTGTACATTCACCCCTTTGGAGATATTATATTACTGTAAGATACCCAAAGGTGGGAAAAACCACCTTCTACAATCTGGATTCATGGAAAGTCGGGAGAAGGGAAAGCAAAAGCAACGAAACAAAATAAAACAAACCCCCAAAACACCAAGAAAATTGAAAGATCTTTCCTTACATAGCTGGAAGCCCTTGAGAAGATAAATCCCAAGCCTTCCCTAGAGTCCAAGGTCTCCATCCTATAAAGTTAAATTCATCATTTGATTGGAGGTATTTTATGCAATTCACTTTTACAGAATTAGTTTAATATATAAAACAAATAAGATACAGATAAATGCCAAAGTTTATTCTGAAAAATTCAAGCTGGTATTATTTTAAAATGATTAAAATATGAAATTGATAGCAATATTTTATACAATATGCTTGTCATTCTGAGAAATGACAAATGAATTATCCTTGCTTTGATGCATCTTTTTGGATATAAGTTTCCTCCAACTGGAATTACTAATGCAAATGTATTTGTAATCTTTGAAGCAGATGGCTCAATACTGTCTTTTTTTTCCAGTGTAGCATTGTTTATGTCAAATTCCAAACCATACCTTTTTAATCTTTTAATGAAGAAAATATTCTACAAAATACTTTTAATTATTTAAGCAATTATTTTAAATGATACCTTATTTGTAAGACTATTTGTGAGTTCTAGGCCATGCATGAAGGTATTTTAGAGTTAAAAAATTAATAATTTACTATAAGCCACACTTTGATTTATATGCATTAATAGAAGGAAATTTGGGTAGAAGTAATATAAAAGGGAGGCTATAAAAATTATAACATTTATTATTGAGATAGACAAAGTACTTACAATTTTCTCTCCATATTTGAGCAATGACCTTTCAAAAATATCTGAATAATCACTAGTGCATGAGTAAAATTCATAGATCATTTAATTTTTAAAAATATTTACCTATAAAAGTCTGAAGTGTGGAAACATAATCTGCAAAAACTTGATTAAATATTGTGACATTGAATATCTTCCACTTGAGGCATGTTTGCTTTTGTTATTGATTTTTTGATAGATATTTGAAATCTCTGTGTCTGAACAGGGTACACAGAGAATGGAAGAAAGTCTTTCTCACATTTTGTAATCATTCTAGCTATCAGAAATAATAAGAAAAAGATGAATTCACTGACAGAAGACATGAAGTGTGCAGAATTGACAGAAAATCTTGTCTTGTGAAGGGCTCTGTCCCCTATAAAAGTGATGCCTTAAAATCAAGACCAGTACCTAGAACTAATCCTTTTTAAATTCTTTATACAACACTTAATAATTCAATGTCTGATTACAAGGAAGTTATGTCTTGTATCTGTACTACTAAAATATATTAAGTGTTTCCCATGATATTTTATGGAATCGTGTGAAAAATATTCTTCCTGTATTTGAGTACAAAGAGCTTTATTAAAGTACAAGTAGTTTTTATAGAAATAAAAGGTTACTTTTATGATTTGTCATGAAAATGGAGTATAATTGGATATGCTCAATTTGACTGCATCTGAAAGTGTGTGTATTTAAAAGTAACTGTGATGGAGTCTGTCTTCTGGTAATGGTCCTGATTCCTTCCATCCAACATCCACAGAATGTTACCCTGGAGCGAGGATGGTTACTAGTTGCAAAAAGGGCGTCACTCTCAGTAGTAGAAATGAAACCTTGGCACTTTCTCCTTTATTCTTTCTGTGGATGTGGAAGTCTGCCAGAAATTTCTTGTAGGTTATCTTTAAAAACATCTGAAAATGTTACTTTATGCACTCTCTAGTGCTTGGCTCTAAATTTTTATTTACACATCAAAGCTCGATCAAAAACTGTTTGCAACTATAGTTAAAAAACATGAAAGTGGAGAGAAGATATGAGCCATTCATACAATGTTTTAAAATAAACTTTCACATATGCATCATCCAGAGTCAATGTTTTCATTTATTCTTTCACTTTCTTTTTTAAACTGAAGGACCTTTAAAAAGTAGCCATTATTCACGATGCATCTTTAAAAAATTTTTTCACTATGCATCTTTAAGGCTCTTACTTTCAACATAGTTCTTATTCAGTAGTTATACTGTACATAATAAAAATAGAGCAATTTCCAATCACCACCATTTAGTTGTTGAAAGGTGCAGTATCTAATCTTCAGAAAAATTGCAAAAATAATGTCAAAAGTATCTATATACCTTTTTGTACTTAAATTTCGCCATCATTGCAATTGGGCCTCCTTTACTCTTTCTCTCTTCATGTACATCAGCACACACTCTTTCTGTCATTTTCTGTATTGCTGGAACCAGTTGAGAAGTTGCAGGTATATGAAGTTTCATTCATTGAGTACTTAAGTCTTTGCCTACAAAGGAACCAATATTTTCCTACAGAATCCCAATACAAAGATCATGTGAACACTTAGCTTATACGATACTTGTGGTTGATTTATACAGTCCATAAGAAATGTCCTGCAATTGCCTCAACATTGTTTTAGTGCTGTTTATTTTTTAAACCCACAAGTCAATCAAGGATCACATTTTATACTTGTCTTCTTTTTTCTGGAACATTTTCTAAGCCTTTCTCTCATTTTTTCCATGTTATTGGTATTTTATAGTAGCCCAAGCAACTGTTTTGCAAAATGACCTTAAATTTGCATTTATCAGATTGTTGTTCCATGTTACTTTTTAAAATTTATTTTGGCTATAATATTACAGGGACGTATCACATCAGTAGATGTTGGATATAAAGTTTTCCTGTTGTTGTGGATGTTACATTTGCTCAGCTGATTAGTTCAGACTTATCCAATTTCTCTGCTATGACATCTTCTTCCCATTGTCATAAATAAAAATATGTAAAGTGAAACTTCGAGAATATGCAAATAGCTTCTTGCCAGTAAATTTTCATCCAGATGTACCTATCCTTTTTCAATAGCATCTTATATTCCATCTTGTTAAAAACCTCCTGTTTGTTTATTAAATATTGTGTTTTTTACCTAAATCGTATGCAATGTTTATTCATTTTATTTCATTGTGAAGTCTTTAAAATGTCTTGTAGTGTGATAGTCTCCCTTCCTGCGTTTTCATTCTACTTGTCTTTTCATTTGCAGCTTGTGAATGAAGAGAAATGAATGAGTGGCTTGGCAGAGCATCCACTTTGTCCAGGTGTCCTCAACACCTTTGGCCTAAGCTAACATAATTCTATTTAGGGGCTATCAGTTTATTGTTTGTGCAGAGACTACCATCATGTTCTAGCTTTATTGTGCACTGTCTCTGTGCATTGGTTTTCCATTACCATAGCAAAATACTTGAGGTACCCAATTTAGAATGAAGAAAATTAACGGGGGCTCACACTTTGGGAGGTTTCTGTCCAAAGCTGGTTGGCCTTGCTGCTCTTGAGCCAAGAAGAAGCAATATGTGATGCAGGAGTAGGTGTTGGCATAAGCTGTTCACCTCAGGGTAGCTGAGGAGCAAAAGGAAGGGAGCAGGAGCAGCTGGGCTGTCAAGGCCCCTTTTAAGGGTGACCTCCCAGGATCCCAGACCTCCTCTCACTTATTAAAGATCCTACCACCTCCTCGTAGCGTGAAGCTTTTAATTCACGGATCTTTCGGGGATGTTCTGTTTCAAAGCGACAGCAGTCAGTAATGGGACAGGTTTTCTAGTCTACATTTTCTTGCTCATAAGAATTTTACCATAGCTTGTGGCTGCAAAGTATAGGTGAGAGGAATAGAAAATATAACTATGTATGCAGCTTAGTATTAAAAGTGGGAAATTCTCCCCATCACTAAAATTATGTCTTGTGAAACCTGTCTGTATATTTCCTTCCCACATGTCATCTGAGATATATATAGATTTATTTTTTTATTTATTGGTACCGGGAATCAAACTCAGGATCTTGCAATTTCTAGGCAGGCACTTGTGACACTGTGCTGCACCCCCAGCCCAGAAAGATGTAAAGGACTCTAAAAGCAGGCCAAAAGAACTTTCCAGTTAAGCAGCAATGAAGCAACTGTCATTGTACTATTTTCCTACAGAAATACAATGTAATGTCTTATTTTTATATGGAATCGCCAGTTCTCTGAGGTAAAGGAACATATGCTGTTTGTCACTTAACTTCTACTTTCTTATCTCTAACGAGAGTGTTCCTATTCCTTTCTGGTGTTCCTGTTGTTAAAGAACTCTATTCCAGAGAGTACAATTCTTTCTAACGTTCTCTTAAAACTCATTCCTATAAACTCCACATTTAAATCCTACATATGCTTTCTATGAAAATTTAGAAAAGAAAGTCTGTTTTCTTGTCTGTAACAGTCAGTAAATAATTGAAAAGTGTGGCCAAAAGCTCTTGTAGGCTTTTCAGACCCTATATACAGAGAGCTTCCTGCAGAGATCCATGACAAACTCACACACCAGGGTAGGCCAGAGTGCCACGAGTGTTTGAAGTTGGTCAGGGTAAGGAGTGGCAGAGATAGATGGGCCTGGGACAAGGTAGAGAGTTTATACCTTATCTAAGTCGGGGGAGGCTTAGCTAAGTCAGCAGCAGCTCTCAGCTTCCCTGAATCCTTGTCTAGGGCAAAATATGGGCCTTGTGCTTGCGATTTATTTTTCAGTAAGATCTAGCTATCTGACCTTTACAAGAAATCTTTTGATTTCTAAATACTGGTTTCTCTTCTAAACTTCAAAGTACCATGCGAGCCAAATTCTGTAAAACATATTTGAATGGTCAGATTCTGCTCATCAGTCGAGGCTTCTGCTTAAATCTATCTAAAGTTGACAAATGACACCTGAGTTTCTTACATTGGAGGGATCATAGACTTCCCTCATCTCCTTAAAGGAGGGTCCATGAAGTTGAAACCAGAAGTGGTATGGTGCTAACATCACAACACAGCTGCTTCTTTTAGTTCAGTCTAGACATTGTTCTCTTTATTACTTCCTCATTTCCAGGTGGTCTACTAGAATATTCAGGTCCTTTTCACATGACCTACTGTCAAGCTATGCAGTGTCCTTGCTACCGATTTTCTTCCTGTTAGTCTAACAATGTATGTGTTTTGGAAATTTAACTATTTTTTGAGATTTTACATGGCAATCCCATATTTTTCTTTGGGTAAATACCTTTACCTTTTGAGAAAAAAAGTTTGTGATAGGAGAAATCTAACCTATATCATTTTTATAATATGTGTTAGGAAGGACAGGTTCAGTGGGTCACAGCAATCTGACACAGCTGTCTGTCACATAAACATATCATTGGGAAGAAACAGTGCTTTTCTTCTTCAGCTTTTTAAAGAAGTGGAACCAATATTTGGGTAAGACAGAAATATGTTGTTTAATTTTGTATTTGGCAGGGTAGTCTCAGTCTGATTATCTGATATGAACTATTGCAATATCCATTAAAAAGTCATTCTGCTAATGGCAGCCAGTGTATAAGTGCTTCTTTTACAAATGATAAAATATTATTACAATAGTTGATATTCTTAAAAAAATCTGCTGCTAACTTAAGACCACTTTCTTAGATGCCAGTGGAAATTCTACAGAATAAGCTTTTATTTACTGTACAGTCACAGTTAGTGTATTTCAGGTGCTCAATACAAATTGGATTTTTGATGCAATGAATGAAAAATACTGTCATAATTTAAATATAAAAATACGATTGGCATTAGTATTAATTCTAGCAGATTTTTCATTAGTGGTTATTTTTAGTAAAAACCACACACAGAGAAAAAGAAACTAGAGTCTTACATTCTTATTTTTCATTGAAGGTTTCAATTTATTTCTAATTTTATTATTTTATATTTGGTCATGTACATTATTGCAAACTGAAATAGTAATATCATCTCATACCCTTTTCCTCTGCCTATTTTTAAATCTCATTAATATTTGATATTGAGACTTTGGGAGATGAAAATCTGATTATCTGGAATAATGAAATATATACCAATGAAATTGGACAAATGAAATTTCATTTAAATTCTGAAATTTACATTTCACTTTTATATACTGATACATTCTCCTATGTATTTAGAAACACAAGCATGATGGAAAGCACATTACGGTGAAAGCAGCATAATTATCAGCTCCAACAATGTTCTCTTAAAGAAGAAAAATTCACATACAAGTTGACTGCTATTTATTTTTGTCCTTCTAAGTTTTATACATCTTGGTGAAAATAATACCATGATCATGAAGTAACTTTTATGCAAATATAATTTTTATGTCAATTAGCAGTCAGGATTACAAAGCAAAATCATGAATATTAAAATTGTGTACATAATGTTATAATTGAGTGATATTTATTCATATCAAATTTCTATTATGTTATAATTTTTAAAAAGTGCTTGTAGAAAATTGTTCACGAAATAAACGAGCAGCTTGTGATTGGAGTGAGGTCTGCACATAGGCATTGATGAGAACACTCTGGTGGTTTCCAAGTGACAATTCCAAAGTAACAAGAGCACAGCCATTTTTTAAAATCTTGATTTCTAAAGGGTAATTTTAAGGCAAAAAATCATCATGGTCTCATTTAAAGTTAAAAACAGAGGGGGTAAACGGTCCAAGCAATTTTGTCCTGAGGACAACTCATCGAGCTGGGGCGAAGAGAACAGGAAAGACAAAGAGAATGCTGTCTACTCTGACACTTTGGGCTGTGTTGCTGTGAAATGGCTAAGAAGTTGTGAATGTTTCAGTTTACTTTCAGTAAGCAGCACTTGTGTAAATTGGTAACTTGTCAGCAGTTTCTAAGCATAAAGTGATCCACAACCAGGGAATCTCTGGAATGTATACTCTATCCGAGTGTCATCCAAACAGTAGAGACACCAAGTTCTCTTGGTCTGATGGCCACATGCTGGTCTATGGAACTAAGCTGATCTGAGACTGGCTCATCATTAGTCCATGCTAAACTGAGAAGAGAAGCCAAGTGTGAGCATTTAGAAACTGTTACAACATTTGACACTACGGCTATCTCTAAATAAGTGATCAGTGGGCTTCTTTGTTCAATTGAATTAAAATAACTATGATAACTGAGTTTTTCTGTATTTCTTTCTTTATATTTCATTTCCTTTGTAGTAATTTATCTTTATTTTGTTTTAATATGTGCCATGGATTAGAAATTAAAACAAACCAAACATTTGCTCACCAAAGGTAGTGTTCCCCTTGTAGGTCTGCAGGTCAAGAGAGTGGAGTTTTGCAGAGAGTATTTGACACCTAGTGGGTGCTAGAAAATGGAGAAAATGCTTTACTTCCCTGTCCCTTCTGAACACAGTGTGTAAAGGTAAAGCTTTTAAATACATGGCTGGAACTGGCTCAAATAATCCTGATGAACAGTTGTCAACATGTAAGTTCTTCCTTTTTTTGAAAGGAGTTTTATGTTGTTTGCTTTTATAAAACTGTTTAAGTGCAGATTGCTATGGACACACAACCATAGGAAAGATACAGCTCCATTAGATTTTTCTCTCTACCCAGTGAGCCCTACTGGAAAGCTGTGACAATGGACAGGGGGATAATATCATAATCCATTATTGTATCATAATCACTGAGATGATTTATAATGATCATGGGGCATGCTGTATGCTAATAGTGAAGTCCTTCCATACAATCTGTAAAAGCCACATATGGTGATGTACCATGTCCTACTGCTCTGTATCTATTTATGACTCAATTATCTAGTGTTATTGTTGAGGGGTTGTTTTCAAATTGAACAGTAACTGAGCTAAGCTGACAACAAAGAAAGAAAGAATTAACGAATGAAAGAAAACCTTTAAAAATGTATTTAGTGTATTCTGTTCTGTGTCTTTCTTTATCTCTGTGCCAAAATCTCTGTGATTTGAACTAGTAGCAGGTATTTAGCTTAAGGATTAAATGCAATGTTTACTTTCATTCTCTCTTTGCCTGTAGAAGGGTTTTTAAATCCGGGGCCATCAGTACGTGATTACATTGTTACATCCAGTCAAGGAAGAAATTAGGTCCATTTGTAAAGAACATTTCTCATCTCTGCTAAGACTGTTTCTGCAATTATCATTGTGGTTGGTAATGACCACATAAGTGTTAATGCCCTCAGCGATGTACCTCACTTACTTCCTCAATGACTCATTGGAAATCTAGCTAGCCAAATTTTCAATTTCTTTTTATTTTTCTATTCCCTCTACTGTAACTATGCTAGTACATGCTAGACTTCCTTTAGACTCTTACATATGTGGCCCACATGTGTATGGTGCAATTAGGTGTTATGTTTTTAAAAAGCAGTTTAATAATAGTTACTTTGAGAGTTGGAGAATGGATTTTATTTTTTCTAATTTGTCTCTATTTTTATATTTTGCTGTCTGTCTTGGTTATTTTTTTCTCATTGCTGAGACAAAATACCCAACATCCAAAATGAAGGAAGGAAAAGTTTATTTAGTTTACAGTTTGTGGAGGTTTCAGCCCATACTTGGCTGGTTCTGAGGCAGAGTGGCACATGGCAGAGGGCAACAGTTCATGGCAACAGTACACAGCAAAGCAGCAAGTGCAAGAAGGGAGGAATGATGGGAGGAATGGTGGGAGGAAAGGCAGCTAGCAGCCTCTTTCTCTCCCTTACATATACCAACTATCCGCCCTAGGACAGGTATAGCTTTCACATCCATAATCCCAGCAAACTATCTGCCATAGGGTGGGTATAGCTCTCACACCCATAATCCCAGCATTGGATCACGGATCGGTCATAAACTCTAAAAGCCACCCCATAACTACATGAGGATTTGGTGGGACATGAAGACACAAACCATAACACTGTCCTACCAAATTATTTGGCTTAGAGACAAAAACAATTAACAGTACAATGTTTGAGTGGCATGAGAAGACACTGGATAAATATTTCCTCAAAGTGCATTGTGACTCACCAGAAGTGAATCCAACGTGTCATTGATATCACATTCACAGTGCTGTTAGGAAATTGTTTCTCAGAGGAGCACATCATGGGCTTTGATCTCTACATAAGGTAACTTGGAGAATGCAGCCGACTTCTCTATACTAATATCATATTAAGGATACTACAGTCTAAATAGAAAAAATGCTTTAGTGGGGTGTATGAAGGTATTATTATCAGCTACATAATGACAAATTTAGCCTTCAAATAAGAATGCATTTAAATAATTTTGTATTTTGGGACTGTCTAATCAATTAAATAAATAATCCCTAAGACCATTAAAGTCCATAGACAATTTCTCAAGGAGTAAAACTTTTATAAAGGACAAACAGTGTGAGTGATCTGTACCTATTATCAAAATGAAGAAAGAAATAAGCTAATTAAAATTTGAAAGAGTTTTACAAAGTAGAGAAGGTATTTAAGCTATTTTTTGCCTAAAGCAAAGAGACAGGCATAGTTTGATATTAGTGAAGATGGTGAGTTCAAATTCTGGACACATTGTTAGTCTATGTACTGAGGAATGACCTTAACCAAGATACAACTCCAGATTCCCCAAGAGTAATCAAGGTTCTCTATATTCACCTTCCTAGCCAATGGGAAGTAAGTTTACAAGAGTTATGGGATGGAACAGGGCTGCCATCTCCCCAGATACCAAGCTTGGACCTGATGTGGAGATGGTGATGAATTCACGTGGCTCATGGTCTTTGTGGTAGACTTGAAGAAGGTGCTCAGCATGCTTACTTCTATACTGGGGAACTTGGCAAAGTCGCTGGGGGCCCCGCACCCCTCAGAGCTGAGCCTCTGTCCCCACAGGTGCACTTGACATAGGCAACCCCAGCTGGGGTGGGGGCCACTGCTGCTACTTCCTTCCTGAACCACCACAGTGCCACATAAGACATTCTGAAAAAATTGATCAACTTTACTTTTCGAGAGAAGATTTTATTTCACAGCACAATTGAGCAGAGGCCCGATATATCTCCTAAGTCTTATCCTCCAACTTTCACTGCCAACAGGATCTTGCACCCTAGAGAGCCTTCATTAAAATAAACCTCACTGATGCATTATCACCCAAATTCTGAAGTAGGTTCGCTGTTGGTAGTGCACATTCTATAGATTTGGGTAAATGTATGAAGACATGTACTCACCATTACAGTAGCCTACAGAGTAGTTTCACTACCATAAAGACTTCTGCTCCACCCTTCAGCCGGTGGCAACCACAATCCCTGTTTCCTGGATTTTGCCTCTTCTAAAACGTCATATATTGAATGTCATTTAGTATGTAGACTTTTCTGATTGGCACCTAATGGGATACATTTACGTTTCTTTTATATTTTTTCATGTCTCAGTAGCTCATTTGTTTGGAGTGTTAAATTCCGTTGTCAGAATATACTATCATACATATATGTACTTATTGACTAAAAGGCATTTTGCTGGCTTCTACTTTTGTATTTAAGACAAAGCTGATGCAATATGTAGCTACAGGTGGGTTTTTCTGCAAGGGTGTTTTCTCAGAGCATGAGTTCTGGATTGTATGATAAGAATACATTTAGCTTTGTAGTAAACTGCCAAACTGTCTTTTAAAGTGGTTGTAGCACTTTGCATTGCCATCAGGAAGGACACTTCTTGTTTCATATCCTTGCCAATGCTTAGGGGTTTCTTCATTCTATTATGTGTATTGTGGTGTCTCACTGTTTTATACTTAAGGCATTTTTATATATTACAAATCTTCCCACAAGTAAAGACATCCATATAATTATGAACATCTGTCATAGCATCCCCAGGTATTTTTATTGTAGTCAGATTTTCTAGTAGTCCTATATACACTTTTAATAATTTTGCTTTCTGCTATTTCAGTTACCAGTGAACTGTGGACACAAAATATAACATGGGAAATTGTAAAAGTAAACAATTCATAAGTTTTTAATTGCATTCCATTCTGAGTAGCATAATGAAATCTGCCACAAAACCACTCTGTCTCACTGAAGATGGAAGTCATCCCTTTACATAACATATCCATGCTGTATATCTTACCCTCCCCTTAGTGATGTGGTCTCAGTGATCAGATTGTCAGGTGTTTCAGTGCTTGTGTACAAGTAGGAACTGTCTCTTGGCTTAGGGTTACTTCACAAGCTTACCCCACTGATCTCTTCCTATTGGTATGCAGACATTACATCCCTTTGCGTTGTCACAAGAAGGATGAGATACTCAGAGAGAGGAAAGTGACCACATTCATCTAACCTCTATTATAGTGCCTTGCTGACATTGTTCTATTTCATCATTTGTCATGCTTTCTGTGACCTCGACAACTGAACCTTGTCATTCAATGTTTATATGTGTATATGATGTTTGGTACTCCTTGTGACTTCAGGCACCTACTCTGGGGGTCTTGGGGGCATATTCTCCATGGATGACTGTGAGGCAACTGTAGTTATTTTAAAGAAAATCTTTGTACACATAGAGTGGCTGCAAAAATTACCAGTAGAAGAACTGGTGGTTAAAAATTTTAATGACATTATTATCAACCTGAACCCTTTTCAAATGTTCAGTCTTAGCAAAAGAAGCTTTTGGGGCTTTTATTAACCTGATTATGTCTTCTGGTTATCTAAATGTTTGCCCGAAAAGGCACCATGACAATGACATTGCAAAGAGTAAACTCATAGAATATAAGACTCAGTTTCATGGAAGTATATTTCATCTACACTGAACTACAGCGTATTGTTTTGAAAGATGATTGTAACCTTAATGAAATGATAATCTAGTGATGAATTTTCACAAATGCTAATGAGTTATCTAGACTATTTTAATACAGCATGCACAACAATGCTATAACATTTCTTTGGCTCCTATTTGAAAAAATACCCCTCAAAAACTCTATACCATAAAGTCATGCAGACATTGTTTTTATTTTATACATCATATACTTACTAAACAAACCTGCCACACAGAATCAAAATATTAGTCCTATTTCAAGGTAGCTCTGCTAACTGAAATTTTGTACATTCATTTAAAAAATAGGACGGCTTCTTTATCAGACAATGCACAATTTTTAATTGGCTAGTCCTTTGGCTAGAAACGAAGGAATAAAGCTAGCATTCTGACTTTATTTTTTCATTTGCCGAAGAGGTTCACAGTGGGTTAAAAATGTAATTACATTTTACATCTATGAAATTATTTCAACAGGGCTGCTAAATCACCCTCACAATATAACAAGTAAAGTTTACTGCTAGCAACAGCTTGTTTTGTAATTATCACATGGGAGCATTTTTCCAAAACTCTAATTCCAGTAGATATTGGTTTAATTTATCAGAATTTCCCATTATAGTGTTTTCAGGTAGGGCACTCAGTTATTATTCAAACACAATGGTATCTGAGTTCTTATGTATTAAAAACTGAATGAGCAGACAGAAACAAAATTATATCTCATTCTAGTAAAAATGACAGCAGCATTTTTTCTTTAACAGAATCCTAGGGGAGGCCAAACTGATTACACTCTTCTCTCCATTTGGGTGGTTAATTAACCCAAAAGAAGCATTTATTACTTTTAATTTTTAAAGTCTGTTTAAGTTTAATTGTTAAAGTTCTCTTTTAAGAGTACACATTACTTCGCAGAGAAAAACAAAGAGGTTGACACAGGAATCCAGACTATACTTAAGAAGGGCACGGACTGCTAACGATGGAAACTCATAGATTTTCTTTTTCTCTCTCTTTCTCTGTGTTCTGGTCCCTTGCTCTCTGTTATGTATAGAGACATACAGGAGAAGGGGCAGAGGGGATGGAGTTGGACATTGCATTAGTTTTCCACTGATACCGTATCAAACTACCACAGGTATAGCACAAAACAATGACAATTTTTTTTTTAAAGTTCTAAATATCAAATGGGATTCATAGGACTAAAATCAGGATGGAGGCCAGGCTGCATTATATTCTGGAAGCTGGAGGGAAGCAGCTATTTCTTAGCATTTAAAATAGCATTAAAATGAAATCACAAACATAAATTAACTGTTTGAATGATATTTTAACGCGGTATCTTGCCTTAAAATAATACTTCTACCACTGATCATGATTAGGCAAGTGTTAGAAGGATTCAGAGGGTGAACATCTGTACTGTGGCTTCAAATTCAGAATCACCTTAGATTTGATCCATTAGTAAAGCTTAAAGATCAAGTTATGGGTCCTAGCATGGAAAGCTGGTGACCCTACTGAACTGTATTTTTCCAGCAATCGAAAATCCTGTGTGCAAAGGTCTCTTCCGGCTTGTGTTCTCTGTAGAGGCTGACCTGAGAGGTCCACATAATGAGAACATTGCTGAAGTAGTACCCTTGTCAGTTTTAAAATGTCTCAGCAATAGTTTTCTGGTATCAGCAATAGATTCAACAGATACAAGAACAAGTGACTCCTGAAATCTTGTGACCTCCATAGGGGGGGACGAAAGTATGCATTCCTCAGGAGAAGAAGCAACAGCAGAGAGTCACAGTTTATCTGACAGCTCTGGGTAGCAGACATTTACATTGCTTCTACACTTAAGTGAATTTATCTGTCATCTGTCAAATACAGTAAATATAACGAGTCAACTGTAAGCAATGACTGGTACACAAATATGACACAAAGGATTCATGTACTGGTATACTTCAATCAATCAGATCAGTCATTATAATATCCCAGAATTGTCTTTTCTTTTTTCTCTTTTTGAGGCAAGGTCTTGCTATGTAGCTCAGCCTGGCCTTAACTCATGGTGATCCTCCTGCCTCAGCCTCCCAAGTGCTGCAATTATAGCTGTGCCCCATTAGAATTTTTAAGATTTTTCGAACAGGTTGTTTAAAGGATAAAACGCAAAGGGCAGGATTGAATGGTGGTAAAAAGATCATATTGCCTGTCCTATATCTAGCTCTTTGCCTATAACTCCTGGATTATTTCACCATTCTGTGCATCAGATTGCTGATTCCTGAACTGGCTATAATTATTCTCATTTCACAGAAGTACTCAGATTATGTAAAAAATAATTGGTCTGAAACGTTAACTCTTTAACATTTAAAGTGTAAATTGACCTTCTTGTAGATATTTAACCTAGAGTTGTGTGAAACTCAAGTTTATACTCATGAAAAAAATTACTTTTACTTTCAATAAAAGAATGCTAAAATGAGCAGTGGTTTTGTTTTAAGACAACACCAATTTTTAGGCCCCAAACTCTAAGAGTAAAGAGAAACAATAACTACAGTTTTGTTCATTGGGAATGTTATATAAAACTACTCAAAGTAGTCATGAAAGGGACTTAAGATGCTCTAAAATTTCATGAACCAAGCAAGTGCGTTGTACAGTTTGAAATTCCAATTCACTAAATGCTGGCTTTTATATTGAATTTAGCTTTTGTGTTTATAGAACATTAAGTTTTAAAAGATATTTGGTTACATAAAATAATTTTAAATAGTGCAGTCAGTACATTCCTGTTGGTGCCAGGAATGAATATTTTTAACACCTGCATACATGTAAAGTGTCTAGTGTCAGTGAGATTCTGGGTGCTGAAGGAACATTTCCAAATGCTTCTCCTCTGCCTGCTGATCCTACCAGGAAGCCAAATGTATTGAGTCCAGGAAGACAGTAAAAGGATACTTAGGGCTTAGACACAAATATCAAGTCATTTCTACAAGATACACTGATAGACTTGTCTAGTGATGGGGGAAATGGTTATTTTAGTAGCATTAATCTCCACTATGTATTAAGTGACTTGGATGTTCTCCAACAGACTACATATCTCTTTCCCTGTCTTTTTTGGTTAGGTGGAAATCTCTCTTTCAGTTTTTTATGAAGATTTGTTTTCCTTTTATTGCGTTATGAGATTTATTTTTTTCTCATTGTATGATAATGCTGTGAAGGAAAATACGATTGACTCCATTATTTTAAGGGAGAAACACAGAGCAAATGTTTAGTCAAGAAAAGATAAAGCCATAAAAAGATAATGAAATAGAGTATGCACAGGCAGCTTGGATCTGATGCTAATGAACTGAACTGGACTGTTTCCTATGTAATATGCAGCAATGGAGCTTGGTGTTGAATTAAGAACAAAAGGAAGAGAATGTGGAAGAAAAATTCATGCTTCATTGTTATTAAGGGTAAGCCAACCTGGAGAGTTACACCGCTGTGGATACAAGGCAGAAGGAGCGATTACAAAGTTATTGTGATGCTCACTGCTTTCCTGTGAGTTTTTACAGCAGGTGGCAAGACCACACATCACGCTCTGCTTTGCAGTGTGTCATCCTTTCTTGACTTCACAGGGCACAGAGTATAGCTTTTACCTGCCAAGCTAGATCTTAACCTTTGAGCTAAATGAAGAAAGTATGTACTTTGAGTGGTACATCCTCCTGATGGAATTGTGAGTTCATGTTGTCGTTATCGGTCATTCTCAGGGGCAAATGAAATGTGTCTGTGAAAAAGTCAATAGAGCTTTGCATCTGACCTGCAAATGTGGTGGCTGACTGCAGAATGGGGAAAGAGAAACTCATGCATTGTGCTGATCACTGCAGTCAGGTGTGGATTAATTATGCGGCACTGGGCTGAACGTATTCGAGATGCTTGAGACTTCCCAGCATCTTCCTTGTCTCTTATGTGTATATTATTTCACTTTCGAAAGCGTTAAATTTTTGGAACCAATTTTGTATAAAATTTCTGTTTTCTTTAGCTTAACATGTCAAGTATTACCTCATCTGTAGCAGTTTTTCCAAATATTAAACAGGACTTTTCTCGACCTGTGTCAGAACATATTTCATAAAGAATATTCTAACCATATGAAAAGAGAAGGCTGTTGGCATCTGTTTCACTTCCCCCTTCTGAATGCCACTTTCGCTCATCTTGGCAGATCTAGGTGTGTCATTTATTTATGCCACTTTATGCAACTGTGTGTCCTTCCTTTCATTCCCTCAGCTATGCCTTCAAATGCACATTATTAAGTCAGACAAGTAGCACTTAACATAATAATGCCGATTTACTGACATGCAGAAGGAAAAATGTTTTGCAATGCCCCTCCATTGTAAAGCTGTGTATGTTCCATGGCTTTGTGGACTTTTTGTCTCAATCATTTTCACCATAGCTGGGGGGATCACACAATTTGTTTCTCACAACAGAACACTGAGACATGGAGAGAGGTAGCAATTACTAATTATGCGAGTTCAACAGATGCAAACTGTGGCTGCCTTAAACAAATTGTGATGGAAACTGAGCGTCAGCAAATTATGTTACACGTACCAAATCCCTGCTCGGGCTGCTTTTGAATAGCACATGGCTCTGGCTTAAACATTGCTAAGCTGCTGGAAGAGAATGGAAGACAATCACGTGACATGTGCAAAAGAAGTAACATTTAAGTTTGAGTCCATAAATGCAATGTTACTGGAATAGAACCACATGAAACCATTTATACATCAGCTATGGCTGCTTTTGCGCTTCAGTGGTAGGCTTGAATAGTTCCAAGATATCAAATTGCCTTAAATATTTACCATCTCAGTCTTAACAGGGAAAAGGAGTCCTGATGCAGAGTAATCCTACCCATAGGCCAGTTTAGACCATTCATTTCAGTATGGCAGGATCCCGCCAAACCCTTCCCTTCCAAGACTGCATGTGAAATGATGCATCTATAAACAGTAACGGTGTACTGTTCATCCCAACGTTGAGGGCGCAGCCTTATCCACCGTATAGTTTTCAGTTGAGTAGAAGCTTCCATTTGCAGTTTTGCCCCATGATAAAACTGCTATGAAATCTTCCAAGTCCTTTGACAATATACTTTTGCATGTAAATATTGAAGCTGTTAATTTCAGATGAATTAAAAATATGGTTTTCTTAGGGAAGCAAAGAGCTTCTAAGTGTTTCCCTATTCTTTGACAATAAATTAATAACAAGCCTTCAAAGCAGCTTTTTCTTTTCTGAGTGCTTTTAAAAGTGTGGAGTTAGAGTAATATTTTAAAGTAACCTCATTCTGTCTCTTTGGTAGTGAATCAAAGGAGTTACAAGAATCCTACCTTTGTCCAATAGCCCAGACAAATGTCTCCTTCAAAGGGTGCATTCATGTGTTGGCTTATGAACAAGCCACGTGCTCCATCCAGAAGGTGGTATGAATGGTTTTAATCTGTTGACAACACTGTTGTCTACCAAGTTTACCAGAAGCGTGCAGTTACGGAGACTCTGCCCCATGCTTCTAAGTAGGCTGAATTACTCTGCAGGCACATGCGGCACTTGTTTAAGAGCTATATAGAATACAAAAATCATGTGGATGGAGAAATTAAATTCACTGGCAAACGGCCAGCAGAATAAAATGAATATATTATCCTGTGCCTGTTACCCATTATGCCCAAGTGCTGGCATTTGTGCAGCATGGTACATTTAGCAAATGGTCGCCTAAGCTCAAGGCTTGTGCTAGAAGCCGGGGCTGAATTAGTATTCCCCCATCACCAAAAATGTGCCATTCGTGTCTTTTCATTTATAACACTAATTGCACATAATAATTCTAGGTTTTAGTTTTAAAAACAACCCGTCATGTATCGGATATTGTAGAACTATTCGGTTCATATGTCAACCCTAATTAAGACCTATCTCAGAATTCATTAAAACCTGGCCCAACTGCTTAACATCTCTTCCAGCAGTGCACCTTTAGATGACAAACACTGTACCTTCCATTTTTCCCTATTCAGTTTTTGTTGTCTAATTAATAGAAACTATTAATTTGGAGGGATGAATTACAAGTGGAATGAATAGTATAGGCTTTGTGTAATTCTGTAAAGATTTTCTATGCCACAGTCAAGGTGAAGAAAAAATGCTTATTGCAAATGTCCTGAGCTGACAGAACTGTATATTTAGAATCATGAAGTCTGTGGTAACTAGTGAAAATAAAGTGCATAATGAGGACAAAATTAAATGGATGATAGACTTCAAGCTTTAATGACTCAAAGAAAAAAATTCTAATTCTAGTTCCCAAAAAACATGCTTGTCAAAGAGAAATAGAACTCCTCTTTTTTTTCCATTTAAGCAAGGAAAATTACTAAATTAAGATGCTTTAACATTTTATCCAATTTGTAGTTTGGTGACAGGCTTTTGCAGAAGCAGTTCTGGTAGACATTTTAAATGTATATGATTTTAAAAGTACTAAGTCTTTTGTTATTCAGACAAAATCAGTTCGTGATTCACTGAACGATGAAGATGGGAAATCAACACTTTTTTCATGAGGACAGAAATGTGAGAAGGATTGTCCTTTATGTCTGCATCAAAGGTTTGTTTGCCATTCTAGAGAAAAGTGTTGAGGTGTCTGCAGACCAAAGGCTGACTTTTATGGGTGATTTATACCCTTTATGGTCACCTGTTAAAGAGGCTAACACTATAATGATTTGAGTCAGTCCTTTAAAGAAATGTGGCATGTCTCACTTCCATTTGCTTTTCCTGGGAATCCTCATTAAGGAATTTTAAGGATACTTTGGTTGGTAATGTAGTAGTTCTACTCCTGGTTCTCTCTTCCATCATAAGGTATAAATTACTTGTAGCTAGTTAAGAATTTCCCTGTAAACTTCTAGTTTTTAATCTCTATCTTAAGCATCCTTTTAACTAGAATACTACTAGGGATTGGAAAATCTATTTTGGAGCTCGATGCAGTGGAGACGCCAGAACCCTGCAGTCTCTGTATTCTTTTGGCACTTCTGCATGAAAAGCGTCTACACTTTACTCATTTCTATACAATGGAAGATAAACTAATATAATGACTTTGTACTTGCATCGAAGAAAAACTCATTGTCACAGGAAAACATGACTCAATGCTTAAACATCTCAGTAAGGATGTATACTGATTCCAATAAAATTATAAATTAAGTTCATGTCTTAGAACATTCACAAGAGTGTATTCATAGCCTAGTCCTTTTCCCTGAGACCTAAATATCTGCCACAGCTGGTTCTGGGGTAAAACAATGAAAACCACTTTTCAGGAGCGGAGTGAGTCCCAGAGAGCACAGACAAACAGCGCTCACATGGAATGACGCTGAACCCAGAACATCCCAAAGATGGCACGGAATGAATTTTTTATTCCTTTGAAATTATTCTATTCTTTTCCCTATTTTTCACTCTGGAAGTCAAACTACTCATAGTACAACAACAGTTTGCAGAAAATAGAAGGCTCATAAGCATTAACGATGCCCCCAAAATTCAAAGACTTCCTTGATATCATTTTCTTTTTTTTTTTTTTTTTTTGGCGGTACTGGGGATCGAACTCAGGACCCTGTGCTTGCTAGGCAGGCGCTTATTCCACTGAGCTATATCCCCAGCCCTGATACCATTTTCTTCTCTCCTAAATAAACAAAAACAAAAATCCACTTTCAGTCTCATAACATCTTTCAAACTCAGTAGCTATAGCACAGAGTGGCTGGCTGGGAACAGGCTGACTTTTATTTCTGCTGACTCTGCAGCTAGACCCTAACTCCTCCTTGGAACTGTACACAGCGAAGTGAAGCGTATCTGGCTCATTAGCCAGCAGGCTGTGGTGGGTGTGATGTATCCTACTTCCAGGCTTTGCTCAACAATTTAAAAGAGAACAAGGAACATGCAGAAATGTGTGAGCTGAAAAGACTGTCCCTACACTCTTAAAATAGGAAATAAAATTGAAATAGTTTGTGTGGGACCAATAACCATGAGGATCCAGACCCATGACAGAAATCAGATTCAGAGTATGGCTTTCCTCAGGAAAGAGAAATCAGGCTTCCCCAGCCCCTGTGGGGCCAAAGAGGCCTACTCCGTACTAACCTCAGGTGCAGCTACAGAGGACAATGCAGAAACCCTTTGCCAAAGGGTAGAGAAAGCTGCTGGAGAGGGAATGGGTTAGGGAGATGTTTCCAGAAGTGAGACTCAGGGCCCAAGCAAGAAGTTTCCCCTCCTTAGGTCTGTGTAGGAATGCCTCAAAATGTCTGCCTAACAGGAGCTTATAGGTCCTTGGCACAGTCTTTTTTTCCGTCTTTTTCTGAATGGGAGCATTTGCTGTAGTTATCCTGTTCTTACACGACATTTGTAAATCAGTTATGTGAGTAGTTTGGGAACTGTGGATGTTAATATGTTTCTCTGTACTTGAAAGAATTGCCAGTTCATGAGGGGACCCATTTGGACTGAACTGGGGGAGTTTTTGCCTCAACTGAAGTATTGAACTTCAATCAAGATGAGAGATTGGATAAGACTTTAGGGGAGTGGAAAATGGGTTCTATACACGGGAGCAAAGGAATGCATAGTCAGTGACTAACGGGGAGAGTACGACAGAGCCTGGCTACTTGGCAAAATTAATTTTGCTTTTCTTTCTGGTAGACATTTTCCTGCCCTTCTTGAACAGTTTTGGGCTGAGTGCTCACTGACAGGATGCAGACTGGTATATGCTCTGTGGAAGGATGGCCCATAAAATCTTTGTGTGTGTTTCCCTGCTCTCCCACTTCACCTTATAGTCGGATGTCAAATGAGAAAGCAAACACCAGAATCTATGCTGTGAAGATGGCTGTAGCTCCATCATCCTGCACCCTCGAGTGTTCGGATAAAGGGGAATACCTCCTACCTATGCTATGCTGCTTGGCTTATGCATAAAGGAGAAACTGCAACTGAGACGAGTCATGAGATTCCAGCATTTACAGTGCACTCCGAGCCATGCTCTAGTCAAAGCAGGCAGTGTTTGAAAGTCCAGCTGTAAATAATATTTTCTAGTCTAAGAAATGTGGTATGAAAGGAAGCTACTCAAAAGTAAAGAACAACTGGGATGAGGGAAAAGAGAAAAGAGAGAAGGGGAAATTATGTATATATGTATATACAGGAGAGCTAGCATAGTTGTACTACTGACTTCTATCACTTTATTGAAAGGAACAGTTAATGATTAATATTTGATCAATTTTACATGTCTATATTTGTTTTCCTGAGTAACCACTTTGAAGATATCAATATGTAATACAACAACCATTGTTAATTTCCTACCACTTTGTCTGTAATTCAGTATTGCTTGTATTGTTCTTGTGCTATTTTGTAAATGGATGTCTGTTTGTTAATATGTTTTCATTCTTTTATTTTTAAAATTAAAGAAAAATTTGGCCTAATCTATTGCTGATTGTAGTTGAGATGATATTTGATGTTGTGGAACTTTCAGTTGCATTATGATCTCAACAACAAAGTAATTTGTTTTCAAAAGTGTTACTGTTATTGGCATGGGAAGCTAGGAGAATTCTTCTTTTATATGACAATGTGCTATGATCTAAATATTCGTTTTCTCTCTAAATTCATGCTTTGAAATCCTAACCTTCAAGAGAATGGTATTAAGAGGAGGGACATTTGGCATATGATTAGCCCATGTGATGGAGCCTTCATGCATGGGGCCTGTGTTCTTACAAAGGAGACCTGAGGGAGCTGTTTGTTCTTTGAATCAAGTGTGGAGACAGTGAAAGTGGTCTTCACCAGGACCAAATCTGCCAGCACCTTGATTTAGACTTCCTAGTCTCCAGAACTGTGAGATACAAGTTTTTACTGTTTGCATGCTACTCAGTTTATGGATTTTGTTGTAACAGTGTGAATATACTAAGGTGCAGTAGAAACATTCTGGGTGGATTTCTGAAAGGAAGTAAAATACAAGGTTGTAGAAGTCACAAAGTATACTATTAATATCTTAACTTTTTTGTAGAGTCAATAATTCTAATAGAAATATAGAGAAAAATGAATGTTAAGGGTTATAACGGGGAAAGGTTTAAAGGAAAACGGCAGAAGCACTGGGAAAACCATTTCCTCACAGAGAGAACATTAGCATCTATTAGGGTTCAGCTTTAGCTCTACGGATTTTGGCCTGGACATAAAATTCAGGAACCACGCTGTGGTTATCACTTTCCTCCCTCTTCCTATTGAAAGGACCTCTGATTTAGAGGTGTCTATGTATAGTATCTATATATCTGTATCTGTATATCATCTATCTATCTATCTATCTATCTGTCATCTGTTATGGTTTGTGTCTGGATGTCCCCTCAAAGCCTCATGCAGTCATGGGGTGGGCTTCTAGAGTTTATGATTGATTCATGGTCCAATGCTGGGATTATGGATGTGAGTGCTACACCCACCCTGGAACAGATAGTCTGCATCCAATGTAAGGGAAGGAAAGAGGCTTCTTGCCACCACTCCTGCCCTTTATGCTTGTTGTCTTTGCTGCCTTCCACCACCGTGAACTGCTGCCCTCTGCGATGTGCCACTCTGCCTTGGAGCCAGCTGAGTATGTACTGAAACCTTCCCACACTGCAAACTAAACAAACCTTTCCTTCTTTAGTATAGGGCATCAGGTATTTTGTCTCAGCAATGAAAGAAAATTAACTAAGACACTATCTATCTATCAGCTATCCATCTATCTATATATCTATCTCTGCATATCTATCATCTATCAATCATCTATCACATATCTATATATGTCTATCATCTGTCATGTATCTTTCAGTTAATTTTTATCTATACTTTTATTTATTTATTTATTTATTTATTTTGGCAGTACTGGGGATCGAACTGAGGACCCTGCGCTTGCTAGGCAGGCGCTTATTCCACTGAGCTATATCCCCAGCCCCTATCTATACTTTTAGTAAATTTCTCAAAACTTAAGAACTTAGGTGAGTAAATAAATACTTGGTACTAGTACTGATTTCTGTTATCCTCAGTCTTCATGCTATTTATTTACTTATTCCAGCACCTTTATGGAACATCTGTTGTATGTTAAGCCTTGCTTCTAATTCTTAACGATGCCATCATGAACAAAACATAGAAAATTTCCTGGCATCGTGGAAGGGACATAGGGAGTCAAATGCAGAGCTCAGGGGTTCACCTGGCAGAAAAGGTGCTGTGTGTGTGAGAAATGGGAAGACGGATGTCCAAAGTCTATGGAGGAAGAGCTGCAGGTGACAATAGAGAAATAATGAGATCCTGGCTCACTTAGGACTTTGTGCTTCGTAGTGAAACTTTAGGCTCTCCTCAGAATGACATAGACAGGCAGTGGAAGGGCTTTAGCAGAGAAATAACTTGATCTGACAGGATTGTGGTTGCTCCCCTGTGTAGAACAGAGAAGCAGACTGAAAGGAGGGAAACAGAGTGAAAGTTTCTACACAAGAGATGAGGCTCAGCCCAGGAGATGAAAGTGATGGGAAGTTGTGGGATCTTAGATGTACTTTGAAGCTGAAGGTGACAGGATTTGGCGGTGCACAGGATGTGAAATCTGAGAGGAAGAGGAGAGACAGGCTGGTTTCACATTACATGAGTTGAATAACTGAAGGAAAGGAGCTGTCATTTCCCAGAATGGGAAGCAGCAGGAAGAGGCAGTTAAGAGGGAAATCTGAGGACCACAGGTCTGAGACAGGTCAGGGTCCCCAGTAAGGGCAGCGAGGAGGTAGCCGGCCGTAGCAGTTCCGAGTTCAGTGCAGACTGTCAGGCTGGTGGTACAGACAGAAAAGCCCACAGATGTTGTTTAAAGCTGGAAGGCTGAATGACATCACTCAGGGACTAAGTGTAGCAGGAACAAAGAAGTAGTATGAGGGCTGCTTTCAGACATTCAGTATTTTGGGGGAGAACTGGGAGCTATTAAAGAGATTTTGGAAAGAGATGGACAGAGAAGTAGGGGGAGAATCAGGCATGCAAGCTTGTAGAAGCCTAGTATAGAAAGTATTTTGGGGAAAAACAAAGGATCCGTTAAGCTTACTGACAGGTCAAGTAGAACAGGGACTGAGAAATAACATTTGGCTTTAGCAGTGTGGAGATTAGGGACAGTGCTGAGTTTCACCAAATGGACGGGGCAGGAACCTAACCGGACTGCCTTCCGCAGGGAGCAGAGGAGAGAAACAGTTGGAGGCTCTGGATGCCAGCTTTGCATTTGATGACACAAGCAATAGTATTTGGGCCATAAATTAAATGAGTATCAACGTCTTGACACACATTGCCCCAAATGAGGACTCAAGCTCATATTTATCAAATATTTATTGCAACTCACAAGCTGCCCGAGACTGTCACATTGCAAGAGCAAGCTTCAGTGTCACCTCTTCTGTGAAATCTTTCTCTCTCCTTGAGAGAGCCCTTTGCTGTGTGTCTGTGCTCCCAAATACCTCTTAGGTGCACTCGCAATACTACACCGTGCTGTGATCACTTATTCACATGTTTCTCCCACTTACACTCTGTGTCCTTCATCCTCCCACAGAAGCATGAGGCCTGGTGACAGCACACATTCAGTAAATGCTTCATGATGGAATGAATGAATATCATATTGTAAGTCACTCTAAAAGATGCAGAGTAATGTAGAAAGGAAATTTATTGATCATCATGGATTACAGGCAAATGCACAGTTTTCATTTACTTTTCTGAAGCTCAGAGACCTGTACTTTAGGGAAGTAAAATTGCATTTCTCTGAATACTATTCTGCACTGTCCATTTTACTCTGAAGGAAAGGACTAGACGGTAACAAGGTATGAATGTGCCATGCAAATAATTACCATGGTTTCAGATTATTGTCTTAGTTTTAGATTGCAAAATGTTAAAACTCTCTTTTTCACACTATTACATTATTCGAAGAAGCTTCATTTGATAATAACAGAGAATCTAGGTAAATATGTGTGTGTGTGTGTGTGTGTGTGTGTGTGTGCGTGTGCATGTGCGTGCATGTGTGTGTGTGTGTTTAAATCTGGGAAATCTGGAAATTTGTTCAGTCTTTTTGAACATCATCCTATCCTCAGAGTTCAAATATCAGTGCTCAAGTGAACATTACTATAGCTTCAATTTAAAAGAGAAAGGATCGACCTGACTTGGAATACCACATTCTTTGTGAAGCAGCTTTCCTAAGGGTGGATCTTTTTCCCACTTTTGTATTTGTACATGTTTGCAGTACATCATGAGCACATTTAATGTGGAGAGTTGGTGCACTCACATGAGACATCTTAATTTGTCTTTTTTACACTAATTCTTAATCTGGCATATTTTTCTCACACGTGATTGTGTTAGAGACACTAACTTGGAATATAAGAAAATATCTACTCTAAGTAAAATATTAAATGTGCATAGGGAATCTCTTATACACCTCTGTTCTTCAAGAAACCATTGCTGTGGAAGCCAAGCTACTCCTAAATTATTTAGCACAATTACATAGTAGAGTAAGTGTACTGGTTCAAAGTAATATGTTAGATGGGTGTTAAATAACACTGGGGTATTGTGAATGTGGGAGAACTTTTCTCTGTTAGTTTTCATTGCTGCATTTGAAAAGAAAACTGTAAGCAGGGGAGATGTTTCTACATTTTCTCCCTACTAGGAAATGTTGACCTTGTGGGAAAATACTATATACATTGGCCCATCATCTATTACCTGTCTGTCTATCTATCTCTCTATCATCTATCCATCCATCCATGTATCCATCCATGTATCTATCTATCCATCTATGTATCCATCCATGTATCCATCCATGTATCTATCTATCCATCTACCTATGTATCATTTACCAGTTATCTGTCATCTATCATTATCTCATCAAATTAAAATTTTTGTCTTTATAAAATATTAAGTTTAGAACTCCTAACAATGCTGTGATACCTTTCAGGCCACATCAAATAAAATGTGACATTCTAGTGAATTGTTCAATCTATTTATTTTAATAATTAGTCAAAGAACTTGGATGTAGAAGACAATAAATATACAGGGATATTGGGATCTTTTTCTCGGCATATAAAGTAGAAAATTATTATTAAAATAGCATGAAAGCTAATGTGTAATGGTTTTCCACATATAATTTATTATACACTTACATGCTTAGAGGCTTGCAGTGAATAGCTTTCATAATTTGGCTAATTATATCTGAACACTCCTATTTAGAAACATGCTATGAATAAACCTTGTCGGAAGAAACAGTTGCGTTACCTGCTTGTAAAACTCAGGGAGAACAGCTACTTCTGCACCTGGCAGCTTACTTCCTGGTTTATGAACTTAGGTTTTGCCAACTGCTCGGGACTTTGGATCTTGGGAAAGCGAAGCCTGCAGAGGGCCAGTCAGATGTTACTCAGGGAGACAACAGTAGAGTTGAGAGAGTGGCATAGGTTACCCTGAGGCTGTAGGAGAGGAAAAAATTCCTTTTCTCAGTACTCTACACACCTGATTGCCAATGAACAAATTAACAAGAGAACAGCACAGAAACGTATTTAGTATAGATTTTATGTGACATGGAAATCTGCAGGAGGAAACAAAGACCCAAAGGGAAGCACAAACAACAAACAAACCTGAGTGTTTTAACAGTAGGTTTGATGGAGGATGGAAACAAGATAGAAGAAATAAAAGTAGGTAGAAATGACCAAGAAACTGGAGTCCTAAGTCATAAAGTTACCCAAAGTTATCTGTATCTCAGTCCTCAGGCTTGTTTGTTTCTTCCCTCCAGGTCCATCACATCCAAATCCCTTAAAAATAATTTAGAAATCCATAAATTAAGCTAGCTGGTAAAGCACAGGAACTTGACCTTAAGATGGAGAACAGATATAGATGTTTAAGCCAAACATCTTATGCCATCCATCTTGAAGGTGGCACAAAGGCCAAACATGTCCCTCCAGCTCCTGGCCGTGGGGTGCACGTTCTGTCAAGTATCCCCACTCTTTCCCTCTGCAGTGTGTACTTCACCTCAGCCTGATTATTCTACCTATCCCTCTCACTGATGTGTCCTGAAATTTGCTTGTTGCAAAGGGAGTCAAAAGCCTATTCCATGGTGCAATTTGAGATCCCCATCTCCTCTTTGGGGTACATCCTTGAGTCTTTCTTCTGCCCTTGGCAGTAGCAATGCTCCTTTCCTATGGTCACAGGGAGGGACCTTTTCACAAGAAGGTCTTACGAGAGGTTAGCGGGTTCTTCTAGGATTTGTGGTTTCTCAAATTCCTTGAGCTTGAAATCAGTATGTCACCGTGCCATATTTAGAGGCAGCATGTTCTGAACCCCATCCACGTGTTGTTCTTACCTGCTCCTCTGGCATAACTGAAGCTGTCTTGGCTTAATTTCCCATCCTGGCACCATTCTGCTGTCTAAATTTTCCATGACTGAGAAATACTTCCAATGAATTTTTTCCAAAGAATCTTCCAATGAATTCCTTTTGTGCTTACCTTAGGCAATCTCCTTTTGTTTATAGTTATGACTGATAGATTATGATACACAAATTCACTTATATCTCAATTTATGAAACAGAGACCCCTTAAAATAAAGTTTTATTTTTATTTATTTTTGAAAAATGTTTTTCAATTTTAAGGAGGGAGCTCAAGATACAGAAGTAAAATTCTCCCAGTTTTGGAAGTTTTTGTTTTTATTTGCTTGTTTGTTTTTGCAAACATTACCAAAAGTTTTCGCTTAGTTAGAAAGGTCTACTTCTTCCTTGTCACTGTGCAATTTAAAAGGTGACCTATTCAAATTCATATTTTGTTTCCTAGTATCCAGTTTCAGCAATTGCTTGGGAAAGTTCATTGTCAGCTACCAAAGTCCTAGAGAAAGGGAAGATCTATCTCTGCGTTGTGTGGTATGATGGAATGTTTCACATTTCTTGAGAAAAGTGTATTGTCAAATTCTAATTTTAAATAAATAATGAAAAATTTAAAGGAACTGGAAATGACAACACAGGAAACAGAATAACAATCTTTATTCATAGGACTACTTTTTGTAAGAGAAGCCATTGTTTTCCATAGTAGACCCTGGTAGCCAGAGGTACAGTCACACAAGCACACCCACCCACACCCACACCCACACACACACACACACCCACGCACACTCACTACCTTTTCAGGAACACAGATCATTCAACACCTACCTTTCCAGGTGAAAATGAGCAGTAACTTTT